>OX235272.1:132976329-133002858 GCA_944472155.2 Trichobilharzia szidati | reverse complement strand
AACCAGGTCTCTGTGTGCAAAAGGAGATGGTCGTGACTCTGAATCTACCATGGTAATACGTTTTACTTACAATTCTACCTCTTATTATTATTTTACTATTACTATTATTATTCTCATTATTATTATTATTATTCTTGATTCATTTAAAACTATCCTTTATCAGTAGCATTATCTTAACCCACTTCAACACTGTTATTATTATTGTTATTATAACTATTACTATTGACATCCCGCTGGTTGCAATTCTTGTTAAATTCTCTAATGTCTAATTGTTTATCTAAGTGATGTAATTGAAGCGTAATGCAATTTATCTTAATTTTGATCTCCCATACTCTCTCTCCCCTTATCTAATTGCACATGACCTGGAAAAACATTCGCACCTGTCTTTCTGCATGACTAATTCAATGTAGTTTATTTACTTATCAGTCCTATATCTCCCAATGTAATTTCAAAACTATATATATCCGTGTATGTAGAGTATTCAGCTGACGAGTTCTACCGAAATTTGATGAATTCATTAAATCCTGCTTTATTAACCTTTATTGCTTGTTTTAAATTCGTATCGGGAAATAAATGTTTCCAATGCTATGTAGGAAGAAAATATTAATTTGCATCCTTCATTCGCGAACTCGTCCATCATCCTTTACAAAAGGCACAATGCAGTGAAACGAACAAAATTTTATGACACACAAAATTAATTATGCTCAGTTCCGCAGATTTTTCTGAACTACTATTCACACGAGAAGTTCTTCACTGCACGGCACCTTCTAATGTTGTCAGGAAATTGGTCAAGAGGGATGAAACGAGGTTTCTGCCCAAAACCTTCTTTGTTGTCCATGCCGTCTTATTATTGTCACATCTTTCAACTGTTCATTATTATTAATGATACCATTATGACCAAATGCCCAATTCAAGCTGTCTCTCACTTAATCTGTTCCTATTCAATTACAACTGGATTTCACAACACGTGTCATGCCGTGGATCACACTTTGATTATAGCTCAGTACATTCATTGCAATCATTAAGAACTATATTGTCAAAATATCACAGTCTCAAATGTCTGTCTAAGTGAAGTAGTGAAATTTCCCTGAATGCATGATATTAAATAAAGTAAAATGAAATTAACCTCTTATGCTCCCCTTCCCTTGTATATTTGAACATGACCAGAAATCCGATTAGTTTGATTATGTCCTATTGTTATTACTCTCTAAATAGTAGTAGAACCATGGTGGGATACAGACAATGTGTTCCAACGGAATATTATTCGCATATATTCCCACAGTTCAATACTTCATTAACAACAGGACATTCTATTTCAGGTCACTTGATGTAAACCGAAATCACACGCTCAGTGATTCCGTAAAGAATACAAAACTGTATATCTATAAATAGCGGTTTGATCACTTGAAGAAAATATACCTTGGCTTCCGTATCTTGCCTTCTGCTGTTACAGTACGATATGTGGTCTCAAGGGTGCAGTTCTATGGTTGACACATAACACACGAGTCCATACTAAGTAGAAAAATATCACCACCAACCAACCTCAATTTCCTCCAATCATATCAATATTAGTCCACCGTCATAGCGAGTCACTCGGCATAGTGGCCACATTGAAAACTTGACTGGTAGAATTCAAGCATTGGTTTTTGTAGGGACTTGGTTTGATTGGTTGGAGGATTTCATCATGAGCTGACACCAGTCAGAGAAACATTGGAAACCAGCCGGGAGTACTGGACAACTATTCCATCCTAGTCTGGGAATCATAGGCAGTACGCACCCACTGGGCTCTGAAGCCAGAACCTTCTGGTTACAAGGTGAGATCGTAGGCCATTAAACCGATTCATTTGATGCTCACTAGCGATTGGTCCTATTCAGGCAATTAACTTGGGGTTCTAGTGGGAAGTCATGACCAGTAGGGTGCAGCAGGTTGAAGGTGAGGCAGTAACTCACCGAGGAAGACATTGTGAAATGGTAGTGCTATGTCATGAATTAGCAGAAGTTAGAATTCATGAACTGTTCATTGGATCCGGTCCCAGTGGTTGAATGATATACGAGCTTGCATTGTAACCAGAAGGTCCTGGGTTCGAACACCAGTGGGTGCGTTCTGCCGATGATTCTCAAACTAGAATGAAACAGCTGTCCAGTACTTCTGGCTAGTTTTCAATGGTTCTCTAACTGATATCAATCCATGGTCAAACTGATAATTAACTTTTAGTGGGCATACACAATACAAAGGATACAACACTTTTTAGTCTTTCGTACTTCAGGGTCACTAACTCAGAGACTTCACTCTATGATTGGACACTAGTTGGTACCTAATGGAATGTGTCTAGTCCTTTGTGCTGATGTAGACTGAATTCTATCAGTCAAGTTTTTAATGTGGCTACCATGCCACTAGGTGGCTTGCCATCACAGTGCACTGTGAATTGTTGGTATAAGATAGTTGAAGGCAGTGGGCAAGAAGCCTTCCCTGGCCTGGGTTTCGTGCTATTTGACACTCACCAGTCAGTCAGCAAGGCGTATCTGCAACCTTGAAAGAACATCCCATGTCCCCTCTGAGATTCGAATCCACGCCACCCAATGACTGCAGTAAATCATAGTACATGAAAAGGCTAGTTGTCTTTGATAATAGGTGCCTGCTTTCTATTTCCCGTGTGAAGAGGTAATGTAACAACAGAAGACAAGGGCCGGGCAACAGATCGTTTATTGGGGAAGATCAACACATATTTATAGATTTTAATGTACATTATTGTAGATTATTTTTAGTGGAAAATACAGTCTTTTGATTGGTTGTTTCTCACAGAACGTTAACCTTGCATCTCTTTGTGGCTGTGTCAGATCATCTTTATGCTAACTGTATCCGCCTACACAAAGCCTTTGTTCTCATTTTCTCACCACCAATATTGGGGACATAAACACTGACGTCAATTACTGTCTACCAACTTTGGCTAGCAGCCAGCTCTCACCACAGTATAACAGGGTGAGCAATATTGAGTTGGTTAGGAGTCGAGTGTTAGGTAAGGAGGGGAAATCAATCGACGAGGCCGTGAAGCTATTTCGACTGAGATGGTTAGGACATGTGTTGCGCATGCCTAGTCATCGCCTTCCTCGACAACAGGAAAACTTAGCTGACACAGAGCCGGCCAGGTTGAAAAGGACCAAAGGTGGTCAAACCAAAACATGGCTCCATCAGTCAATGAAATCCACAGCAGTTAGTTTAAGCCACCTAGGAAGATGGAGACTTCCTGACTGATTGGGGTCGTCCGGACGATTAAATCCAATGAATGAACGTTAGTTACAGAATCACTCGGAATTAAGCAAGACTGGATTTCTGTTTCCTCCTAGTTTACTGGCCTTCAGCAATTTTTAACAACGACTTCATCAAAAACCCTAAATGCCTCATTCAGGTTACGAAGCTATCTCGTTGACCAACTCGCCACTTCTGCCTATGTCCATGCATTCTGGTATCTGTTGAAACATCCACGATAATTTAAGCCTCTGTATTTCAATTTTTATAGGTGATGGGATATGGTTTCTGTCAAGCCTTTGCTTAGATATAAATAAATGAGAACATCAGCTTAGATTTACTGGCAATAGTCTCAATTTTTAGATCTGAATAAATCGGTGGTGTCCATCTATCTATTCATCTGTCTATTGCAAAGTCTCTCACATGACCAGTTCCAATAAAAGGATTTCGCAATTACTTCAGCACACAAATGTACCTTTTTGCAAGAAACATAAGTCACCAGATGAAGGTAATTCATGAATGCAATATAAACTGTTACAATGTTTGCTTCATTTCTGTAACACTGCCTCACCACGTGAAACGTCTGATGGACAAATTCGTGCAAATTTTTCACAGACCTCTGATGTTTGATAAGCTTTGGAGACAATAAAGACAACTTTGTTCACTTCACAAATCAAGAAATCAGCAACAACATCATGGAGCGCATACATTCACAGTAAACTACAGTTGGCTGAGTGTGAGTATCAACATTTTCGTCTGCTTTGTGATCAAGTATTGTATGCTAAGGAAGGGACACGAAACTGATTACGGATTATTTAAACATTCTGCTTGCTTGTTGGTTGACTGAGATTCTCCTGGTTGGCTCATTTGCTCCAAACTTCCATACATAAACTCTTCTCACAAAGCTCACTTTGAATAGGTCTTCATATCTTGTTAAACACGGGTCACTCGTATTTTTGCATCAAGTTTACAAATAAGGTCAAATATACCGCTTTTCATATTATGACTGACTGTATGCCCTTTGGAGGTGGCCGATTTCCATAAACCAAGGAGCAATTTTCAAAATTTCAGGCTGTCACTCTATCAATTTCAATAGCCTTTGTGTAACTACGTGATCGTAAATGACAACACTACATGATGCGTCTATCACCGTTATCCTACTTTTCAAAAGACCCTGAAACCCTTCAATAAGTCTATACGCGTAGACTGCTTTACTCATTGTCGAATGGAACGTATTGATGATAAATGCGTGTATCCTGCCCTTCACCTATATGTGTATTGTTGTTCCCAGCATCACTAATCTAGGCATAGAAATTTAGTCGACTTCAATTTAGGATCCTTTCAACGAACGTGGTAGCGAATATTCAGAAAGCCCATGTGCCATTCTCCATCAGATTTCCACACTTCATTGTTTTCGGTTAACACAGTTTCATATATGTGGAATACCATTGAAAATCTTGCAAAAAGTGATATCACATTCACTTCCCACGAAGCTACCTATCGACAGTACTGACTCCCTCCCCATAGTTGAAATCAAAGAAATTTCTGTATGTTCGATGACTGCTCCTAATTCACTTTTATCTGCCGAAGAATAGTAGAAAAATATTTTCATGCATACGGGCATTTTTGACTGAGATATAACGGCTACTAAAATTTGGTCAATTATTCAATGTAACATTGTGAATACTCGTTCTTCTCGAACATTCTGAACACTGGACAGTGTATTCATCTATGGGTTGTGTCAAAGGTCACACTTTCACGTCAGAGGAGACTATGTGCCACTGATTGACTGAGATGAATACCTGGACACCACCACTCACAACAACCACTAGGGCTTGGTAGCAGAATTGAAGTGATCTAAACATCAGATGGCTATTTCACTCATTTGTGGCCGAACTCATTAGCAGTGTACCCGGTTCGACTCAGTTCAGACAACCGAATCCCTTCAAAACTCCAGATATCTGGTTGGCCGCTTAGGCTAACCAATGACGTCACAAATCAAATTCCTAATTTGCGAATTAGTGTATGATATACAATGCACAAAATTCCGAGGGTGACCATTTCAACCCTCAAGTTTCGTTTAAAAGAGTACGCAACTGAAGAGTGTCGTACACCATTTTACGATCCTCCTGGGTCCTGGTAACACGCACATCCTCAGAGTTCTTTGTTCATGCAAAATTAGCCAGACACGTCATGAAATCCTCTCCTCAAATAATTCTAATATTTTATCATATTTTAACATGTCACTCACTACGACACACTTTAAAATAACTAAAACCTTTTGATTCGGGTATTGTTATAAGTAGTTGTGATTCAGGCAGTGTGTCATATAAGTGTGCACTGAATAAGGTTCATTTTGTGAGGCATATAAACGGCACAACCAGAATCTGACAAGTGTATCGTCTTCATACTTCTGAAGATCAATTTCTGACGACCTTGATATCTGCACTTGGATTTCGATTACTCTGATTCCATAGTAAATCATACTGACCAGTTTGCATCACACTACTTGTTTCTGTAGAACATCAGTCATCAAGTACCCATCTGTCACTGATTTTAGAGTCCAAACTATGAGAATAACAAGAAGCGTCTTACAAAATGGTGTAGTAATGCGAGATAATAATGTTTCACATTACAGCTCACATATCACGCATTCATTACTTCGATTCTTTGAAACCTTGAAATTATCAATGAAGCTGTCATTGTGTGAATTCTAATTTCAGATAAAATTCAGACAAGACAAATCAGCCGACGTTCTATTTTAGTTAAAATAATTTTATTTCAATGTGTTAAGGAATGATGAAATTTCCAGACAGGATGGCCTTAATAATATTTTCAGAAACAATGTAGAAAATCAATGAGACACCATCCGATATTCCACTCTATTGTTAACATCGTAGGTTGTCAAGGTGTATGATGATGAAATAATTCGTTTCATTTCTCACTTACTTTGAAGGCGTGAATTCCGACCAGTGCACTCTAAGGTATTTAATATTGCAATTAGAAAAAAATACTTATAATCTTTTGTTAACGTGTATATGCGTGGGTTAATGTTTATGTGTGACCTCGGTGATAAATTCCAATAGCCAAGGGGTATATTGCATATTCACTTCATACAGAGATGAAAGTTAGGCCTTTTATGTATTTGACAATATCAGAATGGCGAAAATGAGAATGTATCCACCTAAATTAAATTTCGTTTATTGTTTACTTCAAGATATCACATTTCTGAGGAGTCAAATAGGTAAGGTGGAAAAAATAATCAAGAATTATGAAAGTAAGTCTCACGACATTTTATATCAACGCTACTATCTGTAATTTGAATATTTGTTCGTTGGTTTGTCGGTTTTTCAGCACTTTTTACATTATACTCCATAGATAGGACGCATAAAATAGAGTACATCAGCATGTGCTGAAATCCTGTGAGAAGTAGTTCGACACAATACGATCACTTTAGACTTTCTGCATTGTAAAAATTTTAAAAAAACTACTTAGAGAGGACTTCAGGTAACTCGTCGAAATGGAGATCTGTTGCTGAAGCTGTGTGTTTCCCTCAGAACCCAAAGGGATACTATGAATTCTACACTGAGCGATTGTTTAAAACCACGGTATGGAATTCATGCTTCATTGGAATTATCAGTTAGTATAATTAATGTAGTGCCGAGCGCAAACATTTGACTACTGTTCATTAGGCTACTGAGGTCCAAAATCCTCACTTTTCTTAGCCTGAATCCATGGATGTCAGGGGACCACCTTCTTGTTCTGTATAAAAACTACGTTATCGTTGTATTCCATTACAGACAGATAGATAATAATCAGTTATGCTGAACCTGAGAAAGATCGAGTAGTCAGGAAATTGTTAAACAAACGATGAATACGGGAAAATCAACATTCGAAGTTGTAATTACAAATTACTCAATCTATTCTTCGAAATCACAATCACACTTCAACCAGGATCGACTTCTCTACTGAGTAAACAACGGACGAGATACATACCCTTGAAATATACACTGAGTTACGACATGAAAGTTTTTAGTTTGTTGGGAATTTTATCAATTCTAAATTCATTTTTCCACTTCAAACCGCCCTCTAGTTGCGATTCGCCTGAATAAAGCTGAAGATAGTCGATGTAAATCAGATATAAAGGCACAAGGTGAGATGGATATGTCTTAATTTACTTTTTCCAATGTAATATATGTATTCTCTTCCAAATTTTAGATTTTTTGATTGAATGAAAAAATGAAAATCGAGCTATCAACAGTGTTAGTTATTCAGTACTAGGTGGTAAGAAAACAGTTGAATTGAATAACATAAGAGATACATTCATGTCTTATTCATTTCAGTAGCATACTGGATTTCAGTCGATGTCTAAAGTGACTTCACTTGTCTTCTGATGATTTTCCTACTGAGACACTTTGTCACTTGAGAGGATGAATACAAGCTTCGAACGTCAGTGGAAACACCATCACTCACCGGAAATGTGCGCATATCCTGCTGACTAGTCCTAAATAGAACGATGTGCACATTCAAGACACCACTGCCAGTCAGTGTCAACCAAATTTACATTACAAAGGAACTAGTTTGTTGGTGAATTTCTAAAGCCACTGATATTTGTCTTGATTAGTGCGTTAATTCCACCTTACTGAAATTGGGACACTTGTCTACTTGAACTCAACTAGTTTATTCAGAGAATATTTTGTCGAAGTATCGGTTCATGGTTTATTCAATGAAGATGAATGTGATATTGAATGGGTATATGAAGCTGTTTAGTACCCTTTTCAAATATCGTTCTGGCTTCACATACATATACCTAATTTTCACTTACTTTTCTCCCCTTTAGGAAAAATAGTAAGAGAGTTAATAAAGAACAAGAGGCGTTTCGATAGCTGTAGGTGAACTGACATACTTTCTGAGGAGAACTAATCGCTTTTTCAGTTAAAAGGTGCGAGGAAACTTACGCTGCTTCCCACAGTTTACCAAACGTTTACAAAGGTCTGTGAAATTTAAATATATTTTGTTCACTAATGTTCATCAGAATATGTCATCAGGTGAATGGAACCCTGTAAAGACCCTCATGGGACATTGTTGTTGTCTTGGCTAGCACACGAAGACGACGGATATAGATGAATATTTTACAGGTTCAGCTAGAGATCACACATTTGCACTATGAGTAAGAACCAGTAGTCGATTGCGAATCTAACCAAGTACAGACAGTCGCTGTTCACTTTCAGATGAGTCTCATGATAACAGTTCACATAAGACTTTAAGTTGTGTAGGATGAATTTGGAACGAGAATAATCTTGCATTCGATGTTGGCGATTAGTGAATTCATTTTAGTTTTGGTTGATTGTTTTTGCAACCTCCTATTCCGAGATTATCATGTTAGTTTCTTTTGTCTCTGTTTATTTGTTTTTTCTACGTTTTTTATTATCCTGATCAAGCTAACATAGATATTCTGAATTTCTTGCATATGAAATTCAATAGATATAATAAAAAGCATGAAAGGATTGAAAGCGGAATACGGTATGATTTCTTTACACATATTGATTATCTCAATATTTCAGAAAATATTTTAACTCCAGTTTATAGTGACAGTGATCACACTCCCTTTTAAGTGCATGTACATAGGGTTGTCGTTCAGCTAATGGATTCAAGAGATTCCTTGAATTGGATTTTATCGGTTAATTTTTGCAGTGTGACCACTATTCTAAGTAAATCGGCATCATGGTGCACCGTGAATTGTAGTTATTAGGTGTTTAAAGGTTTCATGCTTGTTGGCACTTGTTGTTACTACCTTGTGTCGAATACAGTCATGCAGGAGATATATCACGAGCCCAAATGGCTCAGTGATAATGTCTTTGACTGCAGAACTGAATGACGCAATTTCCAATCACAGAGAGGCATATAAAAGTGTACCTCTATTCATTTTGACATTTTCTTCAGGAAGTTTTCCAGTGAATTTTGACGAAGAAATATCTCGGAACCAGCTGCTTCTCAATATGTGTAAAAGTAATTATAAAACTTCTCTATGAGAAAATATACTTTTTCTGTCTGTCTGCATGCCTTCTACACGACACTTGCTATTTGACATTATCACTATCATTATTGAGGCTTTTTTAGATAGTTTACATATTTAGCCACGAGTTGACATCAGTTTGAGAAACATCGCAACACCTGGGATCATTGAACTGAAAATTTCAAAGTCTTCAGCAGTACACGCTCACTGTGGTTCCAAGTCAGGACCTTCTGGTTGCAAGGCGGCCTCGTAGATCATTCAGCCTCTGGGAAGTGATCCAATAGCTTATGAAATCCAACTTCTTCCAAATCGCTAGCTAATATCAAAGAAGAGTGACTAATCTCTTAAGGAATATCGGTGAATCTGTTACCTTCACAGATCAGATTTACGGCTTCATCAGTCCGTTATCCTCAAATAGTTTCTTCGACAATTAACCACCTGCATCTCATTATTAGATCATCATGACTGGGCAGCTAGTTGGACAGCTGAAAATGTTGTCATCATTCGAGTCGTCAGTATTATTCAGGTGACCTTTCGTTCTCACTTCAATATTCAATCGACCCATCGAGTTAACATTTCTCCATTCTACTACACCATCCTGATAAGTTCCATAAACACTTAAATACCCGATAGAGAAGATTATGAGACATCCTGTTTTTTTATTTCCTTTCATCATGTTGATTACAAATTTTAGAACTCGTGAAAGGTTAGTTCATATTGCAAAGTACTAATAAAATTAATGGACATTATTGTAGATATATTTATATATTTCCGTCACTAACTATATACATATTGACATTTTTGTTCTTCGTGTACAATGAATAGCTACGCAATTCGGTCCAAGAAATAAAGGTTGCAATGCCTTTCTATCACCGACTCAAATTCAAAGTATGTCAAAGTCATTCTCTGTCATGTATATACTAATGTAATGATATTAATCATATTCACATTACTCACATCATTTCATTGAGTAGTCTCATTCATGAAAACAAACTTCCTTTATTTCTGATTCAATATTCACTTATAGATGCGAGTAAGTTACTCTTCACGAAATTTATAAGTACTGAATATGCTGTCTAGAGGGTTATCTAAATATTCTCAATTAAAATATTCATGTCACAGATGACCACAACTACAAGAGAAAAATAAACCAACACTTGTCACAGGAATCTCTTGATTTCTTTCAAATTTACAAAAATAAATTCAATTGTGGAGATGCCTTTCTCGATTCTTGTATGATGCTGACAACCACAAATTTCTTCTTTCTCACAGGCACGTAAATAAATACACTTATACTCTATAAAAATGTCATAAATCATTGCATATATCAATTATTTTTGTGTACATATGTATATATATATTTAATCATAGAGAACAGTAAGAAAAGGGAGAAATACATCAATACAACGTCTCCAGTATTTGCCTGCTGACGAGTCAACACATTCACACTGACGACCAATCTCGATTATGCTCATACAACCTACTTTACATTGTGAATGTCCAACAAAAATCTTACATTCCTGCAGAATGCCAAGTATGCTAGAAAATTCAAAGGAGAGAAGCTGACACTCCTCTGTTGTTATTCAACACTTCTAAACTTCCTTATCACATGATTTCATTGCACCATTTCGGTTCAACCTAACGTAAATCTGTTTTGATTCTCTCCCTCTCACTTCTCCAGGAGTTGAACGTTTAATTGAACTGATATCTAAAAAGCATGTTGAGCAATCAGCCTACATAAAAAATACCAGTGAGTATAGCGAATTTCCTGTTAACTTCAATGCACTGAATTCTTGATTTCATTTATTCAAAAGCGAATAGATACAATGAGTGATTCAGCTTCCAGTTTAATAACCACCAGTTCACTTTGTCATCTGTATACCTTCTCAGATTTACTTTCATTTCAAACCTCATTGCATCAACAACACAAATGTTCTTGTTATTCAGGTCTGAAATCAATTTTGGAAGATATTTTGCAGAAAATACGGGTAAGAACAGATTGACAGTATCACGTGTAGTCGATTTAATCATATCCAGCTGCTTACATGCAGTAGTTAACTTACGTCTGAACTCTCATCTACTTAAAACAAAACTGCCTCACTGACTGTCCTCGAAAATATTTCAAAGTATATTTCCAGAGAAAGCGAATCTTTTCTACAAACGTTCAAAGGGCTATCCAAAGTCGAACGCTCACACGTATACTGACTATATTCCCTTTTAGTGAATTAATATCAAAATAACATGTTTTCTCGACATTTTTTCTTTTGCTTAAGAGGTCGCATCCAAGTGCACTAAATTGAATTGGTCTTCGAACAGCATGCAGTGTGGAGTAGCTGGCACTGTTTATTTTTATTTATTGAAACGTTAATAATTATTTAGTTTTAGTATAATTTAATAATAAAATGATTTTGCTTAGTCTATCCAGAGCTTCTTCTTTTTTCAAATGAACGATCACACCTTCCTCTAAAAATTTAGACATTTCCGGGAATCTTTTCTCATCAAATACAACCTTTCGAATAAGCACAATCAGCGTGAAATAGTCATTGTGATTTGCTGATAGGATTCAGTAATACTAGAAAGTGGGCAAAATGGATTAAATGCGTCTAAGTTTTGATACGATAAGAAGAAGAGTGGTTGTCGAGGAAAGGGCAAGAAGTGCGATGTGTGTAAATGTGTATAAACTGGTTAGTTTGTTCTTCATCGGCTGATGACTTGATAGTAGCTGTACTCACATTTTATTGTTCCTGGAGTTCAGAATATTACGTCGGACTATTTTAGTATCTCTCATAAGCCAAGGATGAGTGTGATGACTATCACGGAGATTATTTTACCGACTGACTCTCTTGGTTACGTCCAATGACCAACGACACAATGGAACATGGAGTAGTGCTCACTGATGTTTCACCCAGTTTCCATGAGGCATATTCTGCACAACGTTGACTAAGCTATATGAATGGACACTGAGCTTGATTTCAAGTAATTTTGAAGACTTTTAAGAATTCATCTTGAGTGTTGGTTTAATATGACTTGAAGTTTTGCGGTGCACATCTTGACAGTTCAGATTCATGGCACTTTTTTCAGAAACACACATATCAAAATAACAGTAATATGTTCCGTGTAAGCGCGTCAGAAAAGTATTAGATGACACTAAGATTTTATAACCATATCAGAACAAGCAGATAAAAGGGTACGGCCTCACTACAGAACAACAACATCATACCGATAAGGTGTGATTAGGACTCAAGATGGTAGACAGTGAGCAGCCGAGGCATAAAGGGTGATCAAATAATGCTGAGACAGTCAAAGAGAGACTAATAAACATGATTAGGATCGTTGCGTGCTATGTCTGACTCCGATGAATATGCGGTAACACATTCACGTCTTCACATTCTATAATGTGCTAAATGCTGTGTGCCACCAAATACCAACAAGGCTGTATTGAATAAAAAGTGAAAGAAGTGAGTGAAAACTTGATAAAGCGTAATATTAGTAAAACTGAACTTCGATGCATACAAACCAGAAATAAGCGTGTGTAACTGCCTTAATTTTATATTAACCAATCAAATCTAATGTTCAATGATACGATGGTTAATATCCACTAAGCATATGAGAGACTGTCTTCCGTAAAATTATAAAATGAGTACAAGCATACGATTTATAGGCTTTAAGTTAGAGTTAATATAGAGGCAGTACACTACTCAACATGTATAATGGATGGTGGACAGGATTAGAAAGATGAGGGCTGATTAATGGTGATAAGAGGACGGAACAAATAATCAAAAGTTTGATTATAGAAAGAGGAAGTTATCAAAACGATGCAAAGTGGATCAAAACTATTCCTCTTTGCACCTTAATCAGGCTTCAATCGTCGAATTGCTGCTTCTTCTCTATATATTACAGCAATCTGTCACCTACCGTATAGAGAGAGATTTGATGTGTGCTAACGAGACTTCCTACTTACATCACCTGCTAGACTATCGTGTGGAGCTCGACTGGCAGGGGAGAGTTTGCATGTCCAAAGATGACATGAAGAAGACCATGTGGAAAGAAAAAGTAGACTTGCTGGCAGAGATGTCGGCAAATAAATATATATATATACTAAAATTATAAATTCATGATTGTAGAAGGTATTACATTAGCGAGGTCTCTTTCCATGAAGTTCTGTATCAACTGCATTTTACATCAAACGGATATACGTACCGAAATGGATTGTGAACTACTGTAGATGGATTTCCTTTAACAGAGTCGAACGGTAGTGCGCACATTTACCTAAGAGTTAGCACATATTTACTGATCTTAGAATAATTGAGACTTGATTTATTATTATTATTGTTCCCTTGGGTTCCTAGTGGAACATAGGGCTTCAACTGCACGCCTCCACTTGCTTCTGTCTTGTGCTGTAATTTTCACTTGCATACATGTTAATCCATACTGTTTCAGTTCCTCATCACACGATCTCCTCCATGTCACCCTTGGACGTCCCACTCGCCGCTTCCCTTTCGGGTTCCACTCGAGCGATGGCCTGACGCACGATGTCACCCAACGTCCTCCTCAGCGAGTGTCCAATCCATCTCCACTTTCTCCTGCATATTTGTTGGGCGATTGGTTCCTGTTTTGTTTGTTCCCATAGCTTCTTGTTTGTGATTCTTTGCGGCCATCTAATCTTCAGTATAGAACGAAGACAGTTGTTGATAAAGGTCTGCAACCTGTCTAAAATATTCTTGGTGACCCGCCAAGTTTCTGATCCGTAAAGAAGAACTGATTTGACGTTTGTATTGAAAATCCGAATTTTGTTGTTGATGCTGAGTGACGAAGATTTCCAGATTGGTTTCAGGTTGATGAATGTGTTTCTCGCCTTCCCGATTCTCGATTTGACATCCTCGTCCGTTCCTCCTGTGGTTGAGACAATGCTCCCTAGATAAGTGAAAGAAGTAACCTCTTTCAAATCCCTCCCGTTGATGGTGATTGGCACTGGATGTTGCTGCTGCTGTTGTTGTTGTTAGTTGGTTATTTTCATAACCTCCGTCTTGTCTATGTTCACCTGGAGTCCTGTCTTCTCTGGCTGCTTCTTCGACCAGTTTGTCGGTTTTCGCTTGTAAGTCTTCGATTTTGTGTGACATCAAACATAAATCATCCACGAGCGAAATCCAGGTCTTCTAGATTCTTCACGTCGGTCCAGGATATCCCTGTCTTCTCGTTTCCCACTGTCTGACGCATAATCCAGTCCACCACAATTAGGAATATCATTGGTGATAGTAAGCACCCTTGTCTGACTCCTGTGTTTACTCCAAACGCCTCGCTGAGTTTTCCGTTGTGGATCACTTGACATGTGCCGTTGTCGTACAGCTGTTGAATAAGGTTGATGAATATTTGGGGTACGCCGTAGTACTCGAGTAGTTTCCAAATTACTTCGCGGTCAACGCTGTCGAAGGCCTTCTCAAAGTCTATGAAGTTGAGGTAGAGATTTGATTGCCATTCCATGCTTTGTTCGATGATGATGCGTAGAGTTGCAATTTGGTCAGAACATGATTTGCCTTTCCTGAATCCAGCTTGTTCTGGTCGGAGTTCTGTATCCAGTGCGTCCTTTATTCTCTCCAGGATGATGCGACTCAGGATTTTACTTGGCGTCGACAGAATTGAGACTTGAAGTGACTTAGAATATCAAAAATCGAAATATTGACTTCTTTCAGCTGTATATCAGGTGAATTGATCGGCATGCTTTTCCCTGCAAACTTTAGATAATTTTCCGAAGAATTTACACTCCCCTAGATACAATGTCAGCAGAATTCATATAATTTGATACCTGACGGTATTGCGAATGCGTGTTGTTATCTAGTATAAAACCTACTCTTTTGGCTATTCAGGTTTCGAAGCGGTATATTGTGCTGAGGATGTAGCTCAATACGTTCATAGAATCTGTCCACTGATATACATCATATGGCCCTAATTTTTATTCCTGTAAGATGCATTTTAACAGCTTCTCTAAAAGCATGGCTTCCTGTAGTTCTAGATGTTACACTGTGAAATGCCTCAAAGGACCCATTTTACACTTCCCCATAACAAACTACAGCTCACTTATTTTAAAAAGGACTTACAACGCCAATATGCTACTGAACCAAACCCTACCTCTGAGGCATCCGAAAACAAGTGCAGTGGTTTAAAATTTTCGAAAGATGTGGGTAAGTCACCACCTGCAAATTAAGAGTTAGTTATCTGAAATTTTCCGGGATTTTTATTAGTGCTGATTACTTCAGAAAACTGTATGCTCGCACATCTAAGTATAAAAATTCTACGATACCATACTTGACACGTATTTTATGTGATGAAAATAACGTCAGGCAAGAATTGACTAACCTTTTTTCATCTAGTAAATAAACAATCTCCTTTATCCATCTTTATATACCTTCAAGTTTTACTTTTATTATTTCTATTATAATTATGGTCCTGTTGATTCTTTGTTTTCACTTTCATAACTGCAAACACCAACTTATATCTATGACTGCTGTAATCTTTGTTTTTTCCCTCACCATATCATGTAAACAGAACATCATATTCAATATTTTTTATCACGCAAGGATTTGTATATCGCATCGATAATACTGTGTGAAACACGCCCACATTACCTTAGCTGCTATCATTACTATTATTTCCATTTAAATGCTGCATGTTTTCTATTTTTCTTTATATTAACCCTATTGTAAATGTAGAAAAATTTTCTGTGTGATTAATTTTATTTATAATTGGAGGAAATTAGATGCAATATTGTGATTAATGCTGAAAATTCCATTCTGTATCACAATTACTGTTTTTGGAATAAAGTAAATTATTATTATTATTATATTACGTTGCCTAGTGGAATGATGACAAGTCCACTGCTACTCTGTACAGGTTAAGCGAATATAACCAAAATTAAAAAAATCCACTTTAACTACTAACACTTTTCCATTATTTCAAATTTGCGATGAAATTTCGTTCCAACGATTTCTCAGGGTCATTTTACTTCTCGGTTGATGGTCATCAGTTAGTTTGTGGTGACAGATGAAACAAATTACGAAATAACGATCCTGCGGAGAAACATTGAAACGTCTGAAGCATAATCTACTTCTGAAGGTGAAATCTACTTGCCTATTATCCCTTGTAACTTACTCCCGGGGATGGTCTGTTTATTAGACGACCACGTTCGTATTTAAAGTCAGAAAAACCTTTTGAAGGCGAGAATTGTATACTTCTATGGAATTTCAAATATATTACAACATTAAAAGGAAGCATGCAAAAACTCATCTGTCACCCAACGCTTGTAAACTCGATAGAACCATCCATGGCAAAGTTTTGATATTCCACGAGTGTATTTTGGCTCTCTTCCTTTCTCTCCCTGTCTGTCTTTCCAGCAGTTACACGCTAAATCGAACTGATATCCAAAGAATATGCCGTAAGACAAGTCTAATTGAAAAAAGTAAATATATTGAATTTAAGAACTCCCGAATTCATGTTGTCAAGTGCAAACTAGAAATAATGAGTACTACTTTGAATTTGTACTGACTGAACTACCACCTTGTCTTCAGTATCCTCCTCATCAAACTGGTAATGGTAAGAGGCCCAATCTGCTATTATTGTTAATTATATGTCGAGCGGGCGGTGTCTCTGCTTTCTTGAGTTTCAGCTGAAATCTATCCAGTTTTTCGTGAATCCACCTGGTGCAGAAGACTGAGAGTAATTCCCCATTCTCACTCGTCTCACCAACAGCCACTTGACTTGTGATAAGTTCTCTTCCTGTATTGCCTGCTCCTAGTTTTGCATTAACATCACCCATTAGGATTTCTATTTCGAAATTAATGTTTGTGGTTGTCTGTAGAAGTCTTCCCTCTTCTCTTCATCCGAGTTGTATGTAAGAGCCTAATGGTGGATAATTGTAACTTTTCCACTTTTCACTGGGCATGCTGGAAGTGCTTTCTGTGACACACCAAGTCTCTGAACCATATAAAAGAACTGACTTGACATTAGATTCCATGCTAATCCAAATCTCATACTTTGTGCTGACTAATTTCAGCCTGATGAATGTCTGTCTCACCTTTCTGGTCCAGCCTTTGACTCGTTCACTCCTGAGCGTGCGGATTAACGATGCTGCCCAGATGAGTGAAAGTAATCGCCTCCTTCAGATTTCTCTCGCCGATAGTGATTGGTGACTGTTTACGACTAAGTGATTGTAAAGCCTGATGAGAAATTACAGAAAACACACTATTCTTGAAATAGTCTTCTGCAATTATCAGAATGAACATATTTGACATGTGTACAGAATTCCCTGTTTACAAGACCTTCTCATGGAAAGCCAACTAGTGACATTAGTGATGAGCTTCACAAGCAGTTCTGTTTCTACTTAGTACAAGCAACGGAATATCCTTCCTTAGAGTAACCTTATTTCAGTATTCATCAGTATTTCAAATCTCGTTTCTGTGCTTTGATATTCATCTTCCTGTATTTCACCGAGACTTCACTGTACTTGTCGAATTTGCGTTTCTCTACATATGACTGACTGAACTCAGTGAGTTCCACGTCACTCAGGTCAACCAGCAGTTCACGCTAGTCAGATAGAAATGACCTAGACACTGGTGGACTGTTTCACTGGTTTCTGACTGAAATAATCATCAGTGCACTCGGTCTCATTCAGCTCATACAGCCGAGTCAGTTCAAACCACCAGATTTCTCGCTAGCTACCTGAGTGGACAGGTAAACTGCAAATATTGAATTGATTTGTGAATCATGAATTTGAACACATCCAACATCGAACTATATTTCACCACAGGAGCCATTTATCAAATCTATTTACGACGCGCTCAGCATTTCATCAGTTGGTGTTTTTGTGGAAGCGAACAAATTAATCTTCAAGATTGTCCATTTGCTCATGAGTTTAGTGAAAATATTCTTCCTAAGTGTTAATGAATACAACTCATATGAGTCTTTGACAAAAGGCCCAATGTTTGTGGAATAAGCACTTCATACCGTTGGTATATAACTGCTTTTAAACTACACCTCACCGAAAATTTCCTCAAATAACCTCAGTTTTTATGCGTTAGCTACACTGCTTTCGCCGCCACATGCCTAAGTAATTCCCTCTTTTTATTTCGCGCATACATATTAGTGTTACTTACTAAAATTGTAGTAGCATGTATTTCTGTTAGAGAAGTTCTGTTCAGGAAATTCGCATCCTCCTCCTAAAAAGAATCAACTACCTGAACGACTTATTTATTATAATAACCTGTGACCACAACGCCGTGAATATCACAGCAATCATGCGACTGAATCAGTCCACGCATTCAGGTCTTGTTCGCATTTTGAACTAAAACCAGCAACATGACATTTAGATTGACTAGCTGTAAGACCATTTGTTAACTTCAGACACTAATCATTGCATATAAGAGCAATGCAAAGAAAAAAACTACTGGGACAGAAAAGGTTAGATCATAGGCATATTTACTGAAGTCAGCTTTGTTAGAATATGGGAGGTCATGCAAAAGCAAGAAAGAAGGTAATGAACAGATTCCAGAGCCTAAGGGCACACCAGCTTCCGTCTGTAGCGAAGTGGGGCGCTTTCCATTCAAAACCTGACACATAAGAAGAAAGCCAGGCAACTTAGGAGCCAGGACTCAGTGTTTGCTGAAATCAGCTTTCCTATTGGAAGTGCCTTAGGAATACAGTCAAAAGCAGCAGATTAGTCTAAAAAGGAGGCTCGAACAAACCTAGTGCTTTTATCAAGTACTGATACAATATTGTGGTGGTGGACAACGGTAGCATCTAATGTATTTCTACTGCATTTGCAAGCGAACCGCTTTGAGTCGACTCCGAAGGTCGTTGTGCTTCAGAACATTTCAACACAAACAATTTTAAGTTCAAATTCATTTTGTCCAACATTACTTGTGATTTGCGTTAGCAATAGAGAGACAGATTTCAACAAAGCGAAGGTATGTGTTGATGTCCCGATGCTAATATTCAAGTCGTTATACGTCAAAAGTGAAGTTGAAACGATGCTGCTTAGGTAAGTGATATAGATCATTTCCTCTACATGTCTCCACTGGGTGGTGATTGGTGTTTTTGTTGTTGAATGAAATATCCCCATATTGAAATCAATACAAGATTTTGAGCGAACAATTGTTTTCGATAACTTCTTCTTCTTCAGGCTCTACAGTTATAAATCCATGAATAATAGAGTACATATAGCCAATAAAGGCAAATGAAAATAATATCAGAAACTGTATTGGGGTGCATGTGTAAGTTGAGATGATAGTCCATTAGTTAACGTAATCAATCAAATGTGTATAGGGTGTATAGCCAGAAAAATGTGATGAAGTGTGAATGAACAATTGGGTGATATAGTGATGTTTTATAGTCAACAGAATACTAGAATAACTAGCTACACAAGAGCAGTTATATAGGTCGTACCCAAAGGAATTTATCTTTACGCACTCGTGAACATATTCCAGTATGGCTTGGGAAAAGAGCGACCAGATCATTAAACAGTGCAATTCTGGCTTATCTAGTGGATAGCGAACACAGCATCAAAGTAGATGAGTCATTTACAGTTGTGTATCGAGTACCAAATAATCTCCCCAAAGGCACACGATTACACCTCCTAGCCATAGCTGAGGCTTTAGAGATTAATGGAGAAAGACCAGACTTATGTGTACAGAAAAAAATTATTCCCTCTGTCTGTCTACCCTGGCCCACTATAAGGTCACCAGGATCGTAAATTTTTGTATTATTATTATTACCATTTTGTGATATCATGTCTTTATTATCCATTTCTCCACCCAGTTTATTTCACCTTATTGTTACCCTTAATTTTGTCAACCTTTGTGATTTTACACTAAGCCTAACAACTCTGTAACATCTTATTACAATTTACAATTTAGCCTCTTCGTTTTATCATTAGACATTATCGGTCAGCCTTCACATTCAGTGTCCCCTTTGTTAATGTGTGTTTGTATGTATTTTGTGGCAATCGCATTTCTCTCACCCCAATGACACTTGTATTCTGTTGACTATAAAACATCACTATATCACCCAATTGTTCATTCACACTTCATCACATTTTTCTGGCTATACACCCTATACACATTTGATTGATTACGTTAACTAATGGACTATCATCTCAACTTACACATGCACCCCAATACAGTTTCTGATATTATTTTCATTTGCCTTTATTGGCTATATGTACTCTATTATTCATGGATTTATAACTGTAGAGCCTGAAGAAGAAGAAGTTATCGAAAACAATTGTTCGCTCAAAATCTTGTTTTGATTTTTGTAGTTGGTTGAATTTCTGCAACAACTCTGACTTCTCTTCATCCACGTGAGTAATGTTTCTATCTCCTCTTCTGCCAGAACCTTATAGGCGTTTTGGCTTTCCTACATTTATCCGTCATCTTACTCCATACAGACCACCAGTTATGGTAGGCAGCACCATAACACCACACACTCACGTAAGTAAGGAGGATAATCGTATTTGAAATCGATTTCATTCAGAATATAACTGCAGTTCGAGTATACAAACTCTTCGGATACAATATATATATTGCAGAGGTGGACAATACAGCGAGGAGAAATACTTATTACGCTCATTATAGTTTTCGTCGCAGAATCAATAGTCTGCGAGACTACTGCGTGACCAGCATTTCAACAACTTTCTTATCAGAATATTCAAGTTACTTGGTGAAAGAATTTGATTCCAATTAGTGTCTCCAATTTTGTTCTTTTTTATTGTTTTATTGATTATGGATTTCAACTCACTTTTGTGTTTCTCCTGAGTACATTAGTCGACAAGATTCAATAATTACCTTACAGATTCTGTGTATTTATCGATTATTAGAAACACACCACATGGATTTTATTTTCAGACACACAGACAATAAGGACAGATCAGTTCTAGTTATAAATTATAATGAGAAGGAAGACACACACGGCACTCTCGGAGCTGAAAACAAGATTTGATGTGAAAATGTTTCACACAGATTCACAGATTTCTTAAGATAAACATGACAGACATTTCAAGGTGGCTTTCGTTGATGACAATCTTGGAGTGCTGGACAGCCGTTCCTCATTTGGGACTCCTTCTCTGTGACATCTTTGAACATTCAAACTATCAGCTACTAGTCGGGTTCCACATGATGGCCTGGTATGTGATGTCAGTTGCATGTTTCATCAGCATACATGAAATCTCTCTATAAACGATAGGTGACAGTTTGCCGTAATATATGCAGAAGAGGCAGCAATCGGATGATTGAAGCCTGAATAATGTGTACAGAGGAATGTCTGTGATCTACCTTTCATTGTTTTGATAAATTCCTCTTTCTATAATAATAGTTTTGATTATTTGTTCCATCCTCTTATCACTCTTAAACACCCCTCATCTTTCTAATCCTGTCCATTATCTTTTTTTGTTAAATAGTGTTCTGGCTCTATATTAAATCAAACTAAACACCTATTAATCTTATGAATATGCTCACATTATACAGAAACCATACTGTTACAGAAACCAGTCGTTCATATGCTTACTGAATATTAGCCATTGCGTCAAAGAAAATTGGCTTTTGATTGTTCAATATGTAATTTAGGCAGTCACACAGGCTTGTTGCTGGTTTGTGTGCTTCGAAGTTCTATTTCACTTATAATTCTATTGATCAAGTTCCCACTCACACTGTTCATTCAATACAGCCTTGTTGGTATTTGGTGGCAGACACGATTTAGCACATTATAGAATGTGAAGACATGAATTTGTCACAGCATATTCATCGCAGTCAGACATAGCATGCAATGATGGTAATCATATTTATTGGTATATCCTTGACCGTCTCAGCTTTATTTGATTACCTACAATGCATCAGCTGCTCACTCTCTACCACCTGGATATGTGGTAAGGCCGTACCTCCTTTTTCTGCTTGTTTTGATATGCTTGTAAAAGTTTAGTGTCATCCAGTACATTTCTGACGCGCTTACACGAAACATGTTACTCTTTTTTAATATGTATGTTTCTGAAACATGCACTGTAAATCTTGACTCTCAGTAGTTGTACTCGAAAGACCCCAAGTAACGTCGAAGACGAAGTCTTGCAACTTTTTCAAAATTACTTGAAATCATGCTCAGTGTCCGTCCATGTAGCTCAGTCAACGTTGTGCCGAATAGGCCCTATCGAAACTGCGTAAAACACAGGTGAGCACTATCCAATGCTCCATTGTTTCCTATCTAGTTGATAGTCGTTGGTCAGTGGACGTAACCAAGAGAGTCAGTCAGAGACAGTCACCACACTCGCCTTGGCATGTGGGAGGTACTTAAATAGTCTGAAGTGATATCCTAAACTCCAGGAACACTAAAATGTGAGTGCAGCTACTATCAAGTCATCGGTCGATGAAGAACAAACTGACCAGTCTATACACATGTACACACATCACATTTCCTACACTTTCCTTGACAACCGCTTTTCTTCTTATTGTGTCAAAACTTCGACGCATTTTATCTAATTCACTCACTTCCAGTATTACTCAAGTCTATTAGCTAATCAAAATCACTATTTCACTCTTATTATGCTTATTGATAAGGTTGTATTTTATCAGAAAAATGTCTCATAGCGGTTTAATTAAAACCGATATTGTCTGACGACATATTTTCTCTCTCTGTGCTCATTCAACTTCGATTGCTTTCTAGAGATACGTGTGGTCCTTAGTTTGAAGAAGAAGCAGAAGCTCTGGATAAACTAAATAAAATCATTTATTATTAAATTATACTAAAACTGACTACTTCTTTACGTTTCAATAAATAAAAATGAACAGCGCCTGCTACTCCACACTCCACGCTGCAAGACAACCAATGCAGTTTTTTTGACCAGTTTTCGAGCTCTTGAGCGAAAGATAAAATGCAAAGAAAACGTGTTATTCTGATATAAATTCAATAAAGGGAATGTAGTCAACATAGGTGTCAGCATTTGGTTTCGGATAATCCCCTGAATGTATATGGAAATGTCTCTCATTCCCTGGTAAAAATACGTTTGTCTATTTTAAAGAGACAAGGGGTAGATTAGAGTACAGACGTAAGTTAACAAGTGCACGTAAGCATACAGATTTTATTTTAATTGACTGCGAGTAATACTGGCAATCTGTTCGTACCTGTATTTCCTTCAGAATACCTTCCAAAAGTAATTTCAGAGCTGAATTGCAAGAACAGTAGTATTGTTACTGCAATGAGGTTTCAAATAAAAGTACATCTGAGAAAGTAAACAGATGGCAAAGTGAACTGGTGGTTATAAATCTGGAAGTTGAACCACTCAGCTTTTCTATTTGCATTTGAAAATATGAATTCAAGAATTCCATACATTAAAGTTAACAGGAAATTCACTATACTCACTGTTATTTTTTAGGTAGACTGCTTGTTCATAATTCTTTTTAGACATCAGATAAATTAAACGTTTAACTCCTGGAGAAAGCAAGAGAACGGAGATTCAAAACAAACTTACATTAGGCCGAACGGAATTGGTGAAATGAAACTATGTGATGGGGGAGTTTAGAAGTGTTGAATAACAACCGACGAGTGTCAGCTTCGCTCCCTTGAATTTTCCAGAATACTTGACATCCTGCAGATATGTATGATTTCTGTTGGACATTCAAAATGTAAAGCAGGTTGAAGGATTTTCATCGAGATTGACTGTCAGTGTGAATGTGTTTACTCGTCTGTAGACAAATACTAGAGGCATCGTTATGATGTAATTATGTCGTTTCTTAATGTTCTCTATGGTGATATATACATATATGTAGATATATGAATTGATTTATGCCTTTATTTATAGAGTCTACTCAAATTCAGTTATCAGTCCTCTGTAAACATTAACTTACTTGCATCTATACGTGAATATTGAATAAGAATTAAAGGAAGTCTGTTTTCATGAATGAGGTTACTCAATGAAACTATGTGAATAATATGAATATGATTAATATCATTACACTGATATATACATGACAGAGAATGATAATGAGCTACCTTTTCTTCGCCTTGGAGGTAGATAGGAAGTGCAACCTTCATTTTTTGGACCGAATTTCGTATCTATTCATTGTACCCGAGGAATAAAAATACCAATATGTATATAGCTAGTGACGGAAATATATAAATATATCTACATTAATGCACATTCATTTTATAAATATTTAGCCATATGAACTAACTTTTCACACGTCCTCAAATTTTTGTCGCCATGATGCAAAGAAATAAAAACAACAGAAT
Source organism: Trichobilharzia szidati (assembly GCA_944472155.2). Lineage (NCBI taxonomy): Eukaryota > Metazoa > Platyhelminthes > Trematoda > Strigeidida > Schistosomatidae > Trichobilharzia > Trichobilharzia szidati. The sequence goes on along the minus strand of OX235272.1, from coordinate 132,978,334 downwards.
TTTTTAAAAATCTCATAATCTTCTGTATAGGATATTTGAGTGTTTATGAAAGTTATCAGATTTATATAGTTGAATGGAGAATTGGGAATTCAATGCATTCACTGAATATAGAAGATTGAACAAAAAAATACTTGAATAATACTGACCACTGAAATAATGGCAGTATTTTCAGCTGTCCAACTAACTAGGTCATGCCGAACTAAGAGGTAGATGTAGGTGATTAATTGTTATCAAAATTATTAGAGTAAAACGAACTGATGTTGGCATAAGACTGATGCGTGGAGTTAACAAAATCACTGATATTCCCTAAGTGATCACTTACTCGCCTACAATGTAAGCTGGCAACTTCTCTATATATATTGAGAGTTGACGAGGGTTAGAATTCATGAGCCACTTCCGAGGGCCTGAATGATCCTCGAGCTTTCTTTCATACCAGAAGATTCTCCCTTGAAACGCCAGTGAGTGTATTCTACTGAAGAATCTCAAAGCTTCTGTCCAGTGATCACAGGTTTTCTAATGGTTCTCCAACTTATCAAACATTTAAATTACTGAAAAAACTAGTAATAACGATAGTAATAATATTAAATGGAAAATGTTATGCAGAAGACATGCAGACAGACAGACAGATAAAGCATATTTCATTATCAAGAAGTTTCATAAATACTTGTAAGCGAATCGATGATCTGCGTGGTCCCAGATATTTCGCCGTCAATATTCACTGCAAAACTTCCTGAAGAAAATGTCAAAATGAGTGGAATTGCATTTCTATATACAATTCTAAGATTCAATGAGAAGTACATAAGTCTGATGAATGTTCTACAGTTGATTTCATTAGTATTCACTCAGCGATTTCGACACAGTGATACAGTGGAATTCCTATTTCTCTCCTGATTTAATATGCTTGGTAGTGACTGTTGATGCAACTGAATCATGCGTCATACTGAAATACCGAAAGACAGATGATCAGTGACGTAATTAATTTATTATCTCATTTGAAAGCAAGACAAAAAAGTGACGTGATTTTAGATGATTGCAGGCGATAAGCCGGAAGCATCAGATCCTGCTGGCACACAACAGCGTGCATGACGTATCTGGAATCTTGAAGAAACTCATGTCCCTCTGAGAATGGAAACTGGATCAACCAGTTCTGAAGTCAGAGACATTATCAGTAAGCTATTCGGGCTCGTGATACATTTCCTGCATGACTGTATTCGACACAAGGTAGTAACGACGAGTGCCAACAAGTATGGAACCCCCAACAACCTTATAAATACAGTTCACAGAGCGCCATGATGCTGAGTCACTCAGTGTAGTGGTCGCACTGCAAACATCACTGACAAAATTCAGTCTGCACTAGACGAAGGAGTAGTTACATGATGCCGGTGACTACTAAGTGTCCAACTAAAGGAAAAGATCTTCAACTGACTTCGAAATAAATAGGGACGAACAATCTATTGAATTTATCGGCTAAATGACAACTCTATGTATATGCACTTCAAAGGGAGTGTGATCACTATCACTTCAAACTGGAGTTAAAATATTCTCTGGAATATTGAGATAGTCAATATGTGTAAAAGAGATCATACCGTATTTTGCTTTCAATACTTTCATGCTTGTTAAATAATCTATCAGATTTCATATGTGAGGAATTAAGAATAGATGCATTAACTTGATTGGGATAATAAAAAGCGCGGACAAAACGAATAAATAGAGACAAAAGAAACTAACATGATAATCTTGGAATAGGTGGTTGCAGAAACAATCAACCAAAACTAAAATTATTCCACTAATCTCCGATATCGAATGCAAGAATATTCTCTTTCCAAATTCATCCTACACAACTTAAAGCCAAATGTGAACTGTTATCATGAGACTCATCTGAAAGTGAACAGCACCTGTCTGTTCTTGGTTGGATTCATAACTGACTACTGGTTCTTACTCATAGTGCGAATGTGTGACCACTAGCCAAACCTGTAAAATGTTCATCTAGATCCGTCGTCTTCGT
>OX235272.1:132952986-132975834 GCA_944472155.2 Trichobilharzia szidati | reverse complement strand
GATAGTAGCAAGCAAAACGAAGTCAGCACCTACAATCAAGAATCAAAAGTCAAAGTCACGACAGATGTCACTAACGAGCATACGAGAGACGAGTTCAAGATGCACAACTGATGAAAATCATTTATATTATATTATTATTGTTCCTTTGAGTTCCTAGTGGAATATAAGGCTTCAACTGCACGTCTTCACTTGCTACTGTTTTCTGCTGCACTTTTCACCTGCATCCATGTTAGTCCATACTGTTTCTACTCCTCTTCACACGATCTCTTCCATGTCACCATAGGACGTCTCACTCGCCGCTTCCCTTTCGGGTTCCACTCGAAGGCCTGACGCGCGATGTCACCCAGCGGCCTCCTCAGCGAGTGTCCAATCCATCTCCACGTTCTCCTGCATATTTGTTGGGCAATTGGTTCTTGTTTTGTTTGTTCTCATATCTTCTTGTTGGTGATTCTTTCCGGCCATCTGATCTTCAGTATGGAACGAAGACAGCTGTTGATGAAGGTCTGCAACAGACTGTTGGAAATATTCTTTGTGACCCACCCAATTTCTGCCCATCCGTATAGAAGAACTGAGTGACTTGACGTTTGTATTGAAAATCCGAATCACTTTGTTGTTGATGCTGAGTGACGAAGATTTCCAGGTTGGTTTCAGGCTGATGAATGTGTTTCTCGCCTTCCTGATTCTCGATTCGACATCCTTGTCCGTTCCTGCTGTAGTTGAGACAATGCTCCCTAGATAAGTGAATGAAGTAACCTCTTTCAAGCCCTCCCGTTGATGGTGATTGGCACTGGATGTTGCTGCTGCTGTTGTTGTTGTTGGTTGATAATTTTCATAACCTCCCTCTTGTCTATGTTCACCTGGAGTCCTGTCTTCTCTTGCTGCTTCTTTGACCAGTTTGTCGGTTTTCGCTTGTAAGTCTTCGATTTTGTGTGACATCAAACATAAATCATCCACGCGCGAAATCCAGGTCTTCTAGATACTTCACGTCGGTCCAGGATATCCCTGTCTACTCGTTTCCCACTGTCTGACGCATAATCCAGTCCAGTCCACCACAATTAGGAATATCATTGTTGATAATAAGCACCCTTGTCTGACTCCTGTGTTTACTGCAAACGCCTTGCTACGTTTTCCTTTGTGGATCACTTGACATGTGCCATTGTCGTACAGCTGTTGAATAAGGTTGATGAATATTTGTGGTGGGCCATGGTACTCGAGTAATTTCCAAATTACTTGGCAGTCAACGCTGTTGAAGGCCTTCTCAAAGTCTATAAAGTTGAGGTGGAGATTTGATTGCCATTCCATGCTTTGTTCGATGATGATGCGTAGAGTAGCAATTTGGTCAGAACATGATTCGCCTTTCCTGAATCCAACTTGTTCTAGTCGGAGTTGTGTATCCGGTGCGTCCTTTATTCTCTCCAGGATGATGCGACTCAGGAGTTTACTTGGCGTCGACAGGAGCATGATTCCTCGCCAGTTCTTGCAGAGTCCTAGGTCGCCCTTCTTTGGTAGTTTCACGATGTAACCTTTCCTGAAGTCAGTAGGCACGTTTCCCTCCTTCCAGATGTTTTGCATAATGGAGTCAGCATACCTGCTGTTGTTCCTGAGTCCGCTTTCAGTGCTTCAGGGAGTATTCTATCTGGTCCAGCTGCTTTTCCAGCTTTCAAGAGCTTGACTGCATTCAAGACTTTAGCTTTCGTTGGAGGATCGGTGTCAACTTGCAGTTGTGTACGTGCTGTTTTTGGTATTTCTGGACGAGTTGCAGGTGGTGGTCGGTTCAACAGTCCATGGAAGTGATCTGCCCATTGTTTATTCTGTCTTTCTCCCTTGGTAATTGGGTTCCCTTGGCTGTTTTTTGTAGGTTTCACTTGTGTTGATCTCTTCCTGGATAGAGACTTGGTTATCTGAAATAATGTCCTCAGGTCACTTTTGCCTGCTGCCTTTTTAGCTTCTGTGTCCAGTTTGTCGTAGAATTGTCTTTTGTCCTTCCTGGCACTCTTCTTCACTTCTTTGTCCAGTGCTGTGTAAGTTGAGCTTAGCGTCTCTGTCTCTTGCCCATCTTTGCATTGAATCATTTTCTCTTTCACCATTCTCCTCTCCTCTATTAGCTTCCAAGTGTCCGTTGAGAGCCATTCCTTATGTTGTCTCTTCTTTCTTCCCAAAAAAGTTGAACACGTTTCGTTAAACATAAGGCTCGTTTAGTGAATCATATCAGCGTCACAACCAAAATCTGACAAGTGTATCGTCCTCATGCTTCTGAATATCAATTGCTGACGACCTTGATAACTGCACTTGGATTTCAATTACTCTGATTCCATAGTAAATCATACCGACCAGTTTGCATCACACTACTGGTTTCTGTAAAACATCAGTCATCAGGTATCCAGCTGTCAGTGATTTTGGAGTCCAAGCTATGAGAATAACAAGAAGGGTCTTACAAAATGGTGTAGTAATTCGAGGTAATAATGTTTCACATTACAGCTCACATATCACCTATTCAGTACTTGGATACTTTGAAAACTTGATATGTGATTAGCAATTATCAATGAAGCTTTCCCTGTGGAAATTCTATTTTCGGGTGAATTCAAACAAGACAAATCATACGATTTAGAAGTTATTCGGAAATAGGATTCTCTTCTGATAACTCTTGATTTTGTATTTTAATTAAAATAATTATACTTCTATGTGTATTAGAATGGTGAGATTTCCAGACAGCTTGGCTTTAATAATACCTTCAGAAACAATGTAGAAAATCAATGAGAGACCATCCGATGGTACGATATAAAGATGTATGTGAATGAAATAATTCCGTTCATTTCTCAGTTACATTGAATAAGACACAGTACGAGTTTTAATTGATAATGAAGGCGTAAATTTTGACCAGTGCACTCTTAAGTATTTATTGTTGTAATTAGAAAAACTATTTGCGTGGGATGATGTTTATCAATGACCTTGGTGATACATTTCAATAGCCAAGGGGTATCAGTCTGTCGAGTGCTGATAACAGGCATTTGAAAGAAAGTGAGCGGCACTGTTGAAAATATCCAATAACATCAGAAATTTATTCCATGTTTCTTAATCTACCAATGGCATAGAAATAAAGCATAAGTTTTCTCTTGTTAAGTTCAATATAAATACAACCGTTTATGAAGAGATGAAGAATATCCATGACTTTGGCGTCCACACCTACCTACCTAATTATAACTGCTCTCTTTCTGTGTACATGCGAATCATCAGGTAAGTAATTTCTCTGTTCATTATCTGCCTTGACCATTATATACACTGGTGAAATATAACTAGATACCTGCATTTGACAAATCTTCGATTTATTACCATCATCTTCATTGCGTTAACTGACTGAATCATATGAAGGTAGAACTGGTAATGGTTGAAGCAATTTCACAATGAATCACACGCAATATGCACATCTTAGATGCATTCATCAGAATATTTACTATGTACGCTTCTTCTTCTCTTCTTCTAAATTATATATTCACGTCTCACAGGGATGGATCTCTAGCCCCTTTATGTATTTGTCAAAATCACGACGGCGGAAATGAGATTGTTTTCCCTTCAATCAAATTTACTTTATTCTTTACTTTAAGATGTCGAATTCCTAAGGAGTCAAAAGGTTGAGGTGGAAGAAATAATCAAGTATTATGAAGGCAAGTATCACTACACTTTATATCAACGCTTCTATCTGTCATTTGAATATTTGTTTAAGGTGTTGGTTTGTAGGGATATAATTGGTTCAGGTATTTCATCATGAGCTGACATTAGTTAGAGAACCACAGCTGTTTCGTCTTAGTCTGGGACTCTGGCGCAGTATGAACCAACCGGGGTTTGACCACAGGACCTTCTGGTAACAAGGCGAGCTAGTAGACCATAGCACGACGACTAGCCAATATCTCCGGCGTGTTTTTGTCCTCACACCCGACCTGCTTCATCCTACTTGTCTCGACTTCTCACTAAAACCCCAAGTTACTACCTACCTGAATAGGGCAAGTCGCCAGTAAGCATCTCATCGATATTTAAGTGTTGGTTTGTAGAGATTTGCTTGTTCGTTTGTCGGTTTTTCAGTATTACTTCTACACTAAATTCCATAGATGGGATATATTAAAGACCGTATATTCTATTGAGTTCAAGTTTACATAAGTATGTACTGAAACCACTTGAGAAGTAGTTCTATACGGTAAGATTTGTGAAGACTTTCCACATGTTAAGGATTTTGAGAACAATCGAAGGAAATGAAGATGGATCGAACGTACTGTGAGAAGACCATAGAGTGATATCATGCACTATGCACACCGTCGAGTAGAACTCGAATGGTAAATGAGTAGTTAGTGGATTCGGTGAAGAGGTGATCAGCACTCATTGGGAATCATGCAGGCACTTTGAGAGGACTTCAGAGATTATGATGAAATGGGATCACTTGCTGAAGCTATGTGTATCACTCGGAACCCAAAGGAGTACTATTTATTCTTTACTGAGTGATTGTTGAGAGCCACAGTATGGAATTCATTCCTCACTGGAATTATCAGTTAGTATAATTAGTATGGTGTTCAGCGCAACTATTTGACTAATGTTCATCAGGCTGATGAGGTCCGAAATCCTCATTTTTCTTAGCTTGAATTCATGGGTGTCATGGACCAGCATCTTTTTGTTTGAAAGAAAAACACAATTTTCGTTGCAATGCGTTACAGACAGGTAGATAATCAACAGTTATTCTCAACCCAAGAAAGACTTCAGCCAGTACCGACTTCTCTACTAGGTAAACGATGGAAGAGTAAATCCTTGAACTATACACTGAGTTACGACAAGAAATTGTTTAGTTTATTGAGAATTTCATTCTTTTCAAATTCATTTTCCACTTCGAATCGTGTTATAGATAAAATTCGTAGGAATGAAGATAAAGTCAGTCACTACAAACCAGATACAAATGCACAAGGTGAAATGAACACGTCTTAATTTACCTCTTCCAGTAAAAATGTATTCACTTCGAAATGAAACCAAGCTGTCCACAGTGTTAGGAATTCATTACCTAGGTTCTAGGATAACAGTTGAATTTACTAGTGTAAGAGTTACCCCCCGCCCTTTTTATTCATTTGCATAGCATGCTGGATTTCAGTCGAAGTCTAAAGCAACTCCACTTGTCTTCTGGTGATTTTCCCACTGAGACACTTTATCGCTTGAAATGATGAATACAAGCTTCGGCCATAAATGGGAACATCATCCTGCTGACTAGTTCTTGATAGAACGAAATGCACATTCAACCAAATCTACATTACAAATGAACTAGTTTGTTAGTGAATTTCGAAAGCCACTGAAATTAATCTCGATTATTGTATTTCTTCCACTAAACCACTATTGGGACACTTGTGTACATGTACTTGACTAAATTCTCCAGAGAATATTTTGTCGAAGTTTCGTTTCGTGGTTTATTCGGTGAAGATGACTGTGACATTGAAGGTGTATATGAAGCTGTTAAGTTCACTTTTCGAATATGTCTCTGGCTATACATACATATAACTAATTTTCAACTGCTTTTCTCCACTTCAGTAAAATTAGTAAGAAAGATAATAAAGAGCAAGGGGCGTTTCAAGAGATGTAAGTCAATTGACATACTTTCTAAGTAGAATTGATCATCTTTTCAGTTATGAAATGCCAGCAAATTTATTCTGCTTCCCACATCGCCCTAGAAGTTTTCAAAGGTCTGTGCAGTTTGAATATATTTTGTTTACTGATATCGAAAATAATTCATCAGAATTTGTCCTAAAATAAATGAATTCCTGTATAGACTATTCTCAGCCACTGCTGTTGTTTTGGCTAGCTCACGAAGACGACGGATCTAAATGAACATTTTACAGGTTTCGTTAGTGGTCACACATTCGCACTATGAGTAAGAACCAGTAGTCAGTTATGAATCTAACCAAGAACAGACAGGTGCTGTTCACTTTCAGATGAGTCTCATGATAACAGTTCACATACGGCTTTAATTTGTGTAGGTTGAATTTGGAAAGAGAATATTCCTGCATTCGATATCGGTGATTAGTAAATTAATTTTAGTTTTGGTTGATTGTTTCTGCAACCACCTATTCCAAGATTATCATGTTAGTTTCTTTTGTCTCTATTTATTCGTTTTGTCCGCACTTTTTATTATCCTTATCAAGTTAACATGTATATTCTTAATTCCTCACATATGAAATCTGATAGATTATTTAGGAAGCATGAAAGTATTGAAAGCAAAATACGGTATGATCTCTTTTACACATATTGACTATCTCAATATTCCAGAGAATATTTTAACTCCAGTTTGAAGTGATAGTGATCACACTCCCTTTGAAGTGCATATACATAAAGTTGTCATTTAGCCGATAAATTCAATAGATTGTTCGTCCCTATTTATTTCGAAGTCAGTTGAAGATCTTTTCCTTTAGTTGGACGCTTAGTAGTCACCGGCATCATTTAACTACTCCTTCGTCTAGTGCAGACTGAATTTTGTCAGTGATGTTTGCAGTGCGACCGCCACACTGAGTGACTCAGCATCATGGCGCTCTGTGAACTGTGTTTATAAGGTTGTTGGGGTTCCATACTTGTTGGCACTCGTCGTTACTATCTTGTGTCGAATACAGTCATGCAGGAGTTGTATCACGAGCCCGAATAGCTTACTGATAATGTCTCTGACTTCAGAACTGGTTGACCCAGTTTCCATTCTCAGAGGGACATGAGTTCCATCAAGATTCCAGATACGTCATGCAGGCTGTTGTGTGCCAGCAGGATCTGATGCTTCCGGCTTATCGCCTGCAATCATCTAAAATCACGTCACTTTTTTGTCTTGCTTTCAAATGAGATAATAAATTAATTACGTCACTGATCATCTGTCTTTCGATATTTCAGTATGACGCATGATTCAGTTGCATCAACAGTCACTACCAAGCATATTAAATCAGGAGAGAAATAGGAATTCCACTGTATCACTGTGTCGAAATTGCTGAGTGAATACTAATGAAATCAACTGTAGAACATTCATCAGACTTATGTACTTCTCATTGAATCTTAGAATTGTATATAGAAATGCAATTCCACTCATTTTGACATTTTCTTCAGGAAATTTTGCAGTGAATATTGACGGCGAAATATCTGGGACCAAGCAGATCATCGATTCGCTTACAAGTATTTATGAAACTTCTTCATAATAAATTATGCTTTATCTGTCTGTCTGTCTGCATGTCTTCTGCATAACACTTTCTATTTAATATTATTACTATCGTTATTACTAGTTTTTTCAGTAATTTAAATGTTTGATAAGTTGGAGAACCATTAGAAAACCTGTGATAACTGGACAGAAGCTTTGAGATTCTTCAGTAGTATACACTCGCTGGCGTTTCAAGGGAGAATCTTCTGGTATGAAAGAAAGCTCGAGGATCATTCAGGCCCTCAGAAGTGGCTCATGAATTCTAACCTCCGTCAACTCTCAATATATATAGAGAAGTTGCCAGCTTACATTGTAGGCGAGTAAGTGATCGCTTAGGGAATATCAGTGATTTTGTTAACTCCACGCATCAGTCTTATGCCAACATCAGTTCGTTTTACTCTAATAATTTCGATAACAATTAACCACCTACATCTACCTCTTAGTTCGGCATGACCTAGTTAGTTGGACAGCTGAAAATACTGCCATTATTTCAGTGGTCAGTATTATTCAAGTATTTTTTTGTTCAATCTTCTATATTCAGTGAATGCATTGAATTCCTAATTATTCATTCCACTATATAAATCTGATAACTTCCATAAACACTCAAATATCCTATACAGAAGATAATGAGATTTTTAAAAAATTCTTTTTTTTTTATTTCTTTGCATCATGGCGACAAAATATTTGAGGACGTGTGAAAAGTTAGTTCATATGGCTAAATATTTATAAAATGAATGTGCATTAATGTAGATATATTTATATATTTCCGTCACTAGCTATATGCATATTGGTATTTTTATTCCTCCGTTACAATGAATAGATACGAAATTCGGTCCACGAAATGAAGGTTGCACTTCCTATCTACCTCCAAGGCGAAGAAAAGGTAGCTCATTATCATTCTCTGTCATGTATATATCAATGTAATGATAATAATCATATTTATATTATTCGCATAGTTTCATTGAGTAACCTCATTCATGAAAACAGACCTCCTTTAATTCTTATTCAATATTCACGTATAGATGCAAGTAAGTTAATGTTTACAGAGGACTGATAACTAAATTTAAGTAGACTCTATAAACAAAAGGCATAAATCAATTCATATATATATGTATATATCACCATAGAGAACATTAAGAAACGACATAATTACATCATCACGATGTCTCTAGTATTTGTCTACAGACGAGTAAACACATTCACACTCACAGTCAATCTCGATGAAAATCCTTCAACCTGCTTTACATTTTGAATGTCCAACAGAAATCATACATATCTGCAGGATCTCATGCATACTGGAAAATTTAAAAGAGCGAAGCTTAAACTCGTCAATTGTTATTCAACACTTCTAAACTCCCCTATCACATAGTTTCATTTCACCAATTCCGTTCGGCCTAACGTAAATTTTGTTTTGAATCTTCGTTCTCTTGCTTTCTCCAGGAGTTAAACGTTTAAGTTATCTGATGTCTAAACAAAATTATGAACAAGCAGTCTACCTAAAAAATAACAGTGAGTATAGTGAATTTCCTGTTAACTTCAATGTATGGAATTCTTGAATTCATATTTTCAAATGCAAATAGAAAAGCTGAGTGGTTCAACTTCCAGTTTTTTTATAACCACCAGTTCACTTTGCCATCTGTTTACTTTCTCAGATGTACTTTTATTTTAAACCTCATTGCAGTAACAATACTACTGTTCTTGCAATTCAGCTCTGAAATTACTTTTGGAAGGTATTCTGAAGGAAATACAGGTACGAACAGATTGCCAGTATTACTCGCAGTCAATTAAAATAAAATCTGTATGCTTACGTGCATTTGTTAACTTACGTCTGTACTCTAATCTACCCCTTGTCTCTTTAAAATAGACAAACGTATTTTTACCAGGGAATGAGAGACATTTCCATATACATTCAGGGGATTATCCGAAACCAAATGCTGACATCCATGTTGACTACATTCCCTTTATTGAATTTATATCAGAATAACACGTTTTCTTTGCATTTTATCTTTCGCTCAAGAGCTCGAAAACTGGTCAAAAAAACTGCATTGGTTGTCTTGCAGCATGGAGTGTGGAGTAGCAGGCGCTGTTCATTTTTATTTATTGAAACGTAAAGAATTAGTCAGTTTTAGTATAATTTAACAATAAATGATTTTATTTAGTTTATCCATAACTTCTTCTTCTTTTTCAAACTAAGGACCACACATGCCTCTAGAAAGCAGTCGAAGTTGAATGAGCACAGAGAGAGAAAATATGTCGTCAAACAATATCGGTTTTAATTAAACCTCTCTGAGAATTTTTTCTGACAAAATATAACCTTACCAATAAGCATAATAAGAGGTGAATAGTGATTGTGATTAGCTAATAGACTTGAGTAATACTGGAAGTGAGTGAATCAGACAAAATGCGTGGACGTTTTGACACAATAAGAAGAAAAGCAGTTGTCAAGGAAAGTGTAGGAAATGTGATGTGTTTGCATGTGTAAAGACTGGTCAGTTTGTTCTTCATCGACCAATGACTTGATAGTAGCTGCACTCACATTTTTATTGTTCCTGGAGTTTAGGATATCACTTCAGACTATTTAAGTACCTCCCACACGCCAAGGGCGAGTGTGATGACTATCATGGAGATTATTTTTACTGACTGACTCTCTTGCTTACGTCCACTGACCAACGACTATCAACTAGATGGGACACAATGGAGCATTGGATAGTGCTCACCTGCATTTTACGCAGTTTCGATGGGGCGTGTTCTGCACAACGTTGAATAAGCTATTTAAATGGACACTGAGAAGGATTTCGAGTAATTTTGAAAAGTTGCAAGACTTCGTCTTCGACGTTGCTTGGAGTCTTTCGAGTACAAATTCTGAGAGTCAAGATTTACAGTGCATTTTTCAGAAACATACATATTATAAAGGAGTAACATGTTTCGTGTAAGCGCATCGGAAGTGCACTGGATGACACTAAACTTTTACAAGCATATCAAAGCAAAGAGAAAACGTAGGTACGGCCTAACTACAAAGTGGTAGAGAGTGAGCAGCTGATGCATTGAAGGTGATCAAATAAAGCTGAGATGGTCAAGTATATTCCAATAAACATGATTACCATCATTGCATGCTATGTCTGACTCCGATGAAAATGCTGCGACAAATTCATGTCTTCACATTCTATAATGTGCTAAATGCTGTCTGCCACCAAATATCGACAAGGCTGTATAGAACCAACAGTGTGCGGGGAAACTTGATCAAGTGAATTAAAAGTGAAATAGAACTTCAAAGCACACAAACCAGCAACAAGCCTGTGTGACTGCCTAAATTACATATTGAACAATCAAAAGCCAATGTTCTGTGACGCAATCGCTGCCTCTTCTGCATATATTATGGCAAACTGTCACCTATCGTTTATAGAGAGGTTTCATGTATGCTGATGAAACATGCAACTGACATCACATACCAGACCATCATGTGGAACCCGACTAGTAGCTGATAGTTTGAATGTTCAGAGATGTCACATATAAGGAGTCCCAAATGAGGAACGGCTGTCCAGCACTCCAAGATTGTCATCAACGAAAGCAACCTTGAAATGTCTTTCATGTTTATCTTAAGAAATCTGTGAATATGTGTGAAACATTTTCACATCAAATCTTGTTTTCAGCTCCGAGAGTGCCGTGTGCGTCTTCCTTCTCATTATAATTTATAACTAGAACTGATCTGTCCTTATTGTCTGTGTGTCTGAAAATAAAATCCATATGGTGTGTTTCTAATAATCGATAAATACACAGAATCTGTAAGGTAATTATTGAATCTTGTCAACTAATGAACTCAGGAGAAACACAAAAGTGAGTTGAAATCCATAATCAATAAAACAATAAAAAAGAACAAAATTGGAGACACTAATTGGAATCAAATTCTTTTACCAAGTAACTTGAATATTCTGATAAGAAAGTTGTTTAAATGCTGGTCACACAGTAGTCTCGCAGACTATTGATTCTGCGACGAAAACCATAATGAGCGTAATAAGTATTTCTCCTCGCTGTATTGTCCACCTCTGCAATATATATATTGTATCCGAAGAGTTTGTATACTCGAACTGCAGTTATATTCTGAATGAAATCGATTTCAAATACGATTATCCTCCTTACTTACGTGAGTGTGTGGTGTTATGGTGCTGCCTACCATAACTGGTGGTCTGTATGGAGTAAGATGACGGATAAATGTAGGAAAGCCAAAACGCCTATAAGGTTCTGGCAGAAGAGGAGATAGAAACATTACTCACGTGGATGAAGAGAAGTCAGAGTTGTTGCAGAAATTCAACCAACTACAAAAATCAAAACAAGATTTTGAGCGAACAATTGTTTTCGATAACTTCTTCTTCTTCAGGCTCTACAGTTATAAATCCATGAATAATAGAGTACATATAGCCAATAAAGGCAAATGAAAATAATATCGGAAACTGTATTGGGGTGCATGTGTAAGTTGAGATGATAGTCCATTAGTTAACGTAATCAATCAAATGTGTATAGGGTGTATAGTCAGAAAAATGTGATGAAGTGTGAATGAACAATTGGGTGATATAGTGATGTTTTGTAGTCAACAGAATACAAGTGTCATTGGGGTGAGAGAAATGCGATTGCCACAAAATGCATACAAATTCACATTAACAAAGGGGACACTGAATGTGAAGGCTGACCGATAATGTCTAATGATAAAACGAAGAGGCTAAATTGTAAATTGTAATAAGATGTTACAGAGTTGTTAGGCTTAGTGTAAAACCACAAAGGTTGACAAAATTAAGGGTAACAATGAGGTGAAATAAACTGGGTGGAGAAATGGATAATAAAGACATGATATCACGAAATTGTAATAATAATACAAAAAATTACGATCCTGGTAACCTTATAGTGGGCCAGGGTAGACAGACAGAGGGAATAATTTTTTTCTGTACACATAAGTCTGGTCTTTCTCCATTAATCTCTAAAGCCTCAGCTATGGCTAGGAGGTGTAATCGTGTACCTTTGAGGAGATTATTTGGTAGTCGATACACAACTGTAAATGACTCATGTACTTTGATGCTGTGTTCGCTATCCACTAGATAAGCCAGAATTGCACTGTTTAATGATCTGGTCGCTCTTTTTCCAAGCCATACTGGAATATGTTCACGAGTGCGTAGAGATAAATTCCTTTAGGTACGACCTATATAACTGCTCTTGTGTAGCTAGATATTCTAGTATTCTGTTGACTATAAAACATCACTATATCACCCAATTGTTCATTCACACTTCATCACATTTTTCTGTCTATACACCCTATACACATTTGATTGATTACGTTAACTAATGGACTATCATCTCAACTTACACATGCACCCCAATACAGTTTCTGATATTATTTTCATTTGCCTTTATTGGCTATATGTACTCTATTATTCATGGATTTATAACTGTAGAGCCTGAAGAAGAAGAAGTTATCGAGAACAATGGTTCGCTCAAAATCTTGTATTGATTTCAATATGGGGATATTTCATTCGACAACAAAAACACCAATCACCACCCAGTGGAGACATGTAGAGGAAATGATCTATATCACTTACCTAAGCAGCATCGTTTCAACTTCACTTTTGACGTATAACGACTTGAATATTAGCATCGGGACATCAACACATACCTTCGCTTTGTTGAAATCTGTCTCTCTATTGCTAACGCAAATCACAAGTAATGTTGGACAAATTGAATTTGAACTTAAAATGGTTTGTGTTTAATTGTTCTGAAGAACAACGGCTTTCGGAGTCGACTCAAAGCGGTTTGCTTGCAAATGCAGTAGAAATACATTAGATGCTACCGTTGTCCACCACCACAATATTGTATCAGTACTTGATAAAAGCACTAGGTTTGTTCGAGCCTCCTTTTTAGACTAATCTGCTGCTTTTGACTGTATTCCTAAGGCACTTCCAATAGGAAAGCTGATTTCAGCAAACACTGAGTCCTGGCTCCTAAGTTGCCCGGCTTTCTTGTTATGTGTCAGGTTTTGAATGGAAAGCGCCCCACTTCGCTACAGACGGAAGCTGGTGTGCCCTTAGGCTCTGGAATCTGTTCATTACCTTCTTTCTTGCTTTTGCATGACCTCCCATATTCTTACAAAGCTGATTTTAGTGTGTATGCCTATGATATAACCTTTTCTGTCCCAGTAGTTTTTTTCTTTGCATTGCTCTTATGTGCAGAGATTAGTGTCTGAAGTTAACGAATGGTCTTACAGCTAGTCAATCTAAATGTCATGTTGCTGGTTTTAGTTCAAAATGCGAACAAGACCTGAATGCGTGGACTGATTCAGTCGCATGATTGCTGTAATATTGACGGCGCTGTGATCACAGGTTATTAAAATAAGTAAGACGTTGAGGTAGTTCATTCTTTTTAGGAGGAGGATGCGAATTTCCTGAACAGAACTTCTCTAACAGAAATATATGCTACTACAATTTTAGTAAGTAACACTAATATGTATGCGCGAAATAAAAAGAGGGAATTACTTAGGCATGTGGCGGCAAAAGCAGTGTAGCTAACGCAGAAAAACTGAGGTTATTTGAGGAAATTTTCGGTGAGGTGTAGTTTAAAAGCAGTTATATACCAACGGTATGAAGTGCTTATTCCACAAACATTGGGCCTCTTGTCAAAGACTCATATGAGTTGTATTCATTAACATTTAGAAAGAATACGTGTACGGAACTCATGAGCAAATGGACAATCTTGAAGATTAATTTGTTCGCTTCTACAAAAACACCAACTGATGAAATGCTCAGATTTGATAAATGGCTCCTGTGGTGAAATATATTTCGATGTTCGATGTGTTCAAATTCATGATTCACAAATCAATTCAATATTTGCAGTTTACCTGTCCACCCAGGTAGCTGTCATGAAATCTGGTGGTTTGAACTGACTCAGCTGTATGAGCTGAATGAGACCGAGTACACTGATGATTATTTCAGTCAGAAACCAGTGAAACAGTCCACCAGTGTCTAGGTCATTTCTATCTGACTAGCGTGAACTGCTGGTTGACCTGAGTGACGTGGAACTCACTGAGTTCAGTCAGTCATATGTAGAGAAACGCAAATTCGACAAGTACAGTGAAGTCTCGGTGAAATACAGGAAGATGAATATCAAAGCACAGAAACGAGATTTGAAATACTGATGAATACTGAAATAAGGTTACTCTAAGGAAGGATATTCCGTTGCTTGTACTAAGTAGAAACAGAACTGCTTGTGAAGCTCATCACTAATGTCACTAGTTGGCTTTCCATGAGAAGGTCTTGTAAACAGGGAATTCCGTACACATGTCAAGTATGTTCATTCTGATAATTGCAGAAGACTATTTGAAGAATAGTGTGTTTTCTGTAATTTCTCATCAGGCTTTACAATCACTTAGTCGTAAA
This sequence comes from Trichobilharzia szidati, assembly GCA_944472155.2. NCBI lineage: Eukaryota > Metazoa > Platyhelminthes > Trematoda > Strigeidida > Schistosomatidae > Trichobilharzia > Trichobilharzia szidati. Next base: position 132,961,227 of record OX235272.1, on the reverse strand, counting down.
CAGTCACCAATCACTATCGGCGAGAGAAATCTGAAGGAGGCGATTACTTTCACTTATCTGGGCAGCATCGTTAATCCGCACGCTCAGGAGTGAACGAGTCAAAGGCTGGACCAGAAAGGTGAGACAGACATTCATCAGGCTGAAATTAGTCAGCACCAAGTGTAAGATTCGGATTAGCATGGAATCTAATGTCAAGTCAGTTATTTTATATGGTTCAGAGACTTGGTGTGTCACAGAAAGCATTTCCAGCCTGCCCAGTGAAAAGTGGAAAAGTTACAGTTATCCACCATTAGGCTGTTACATACAACTCGGATGAAGAGAAGTGTGAAGACTTCTACAGACAACCACAAACATTAATTTCGAAATAGAAATCCTAATGGGTGATGTTAATGCAAAACTAGGAGCAGGCAATACAGGAAGAGAACTTATCACAAGTCAAGTGGCTGTTGGTGAGACGAGTGAGAATGGGGAATTTTTCTGTCTTCTGCACCAGGTGGATTCACGAAAAACTGGACAGATTTCAGCTGAAACTCAAGAAAGCAGAGACACCGCTCGCTCGACATATAATTAACAATAATAGCAGATTGGGCCTCTTACCATTACCAGTTTGATGAGGAGGATACTGAAGACAAGTTGGTAGTTCAGTCAGTACCAATTCCAAGTAGTACTCATTATTTCTAGTTTGCACTTGACAACATGAATTCGGGAGTTCTTAAATTCAATATGTTTACTTTTTCAATTAGACTTGTCTTACGGCATATTCTTTGGATATCAGTTCGATTTAGCGTGTAATTGCTGGAAAGACAGACAGGGAGAGAAAAGAAGAGAACCAAAATACACTCGTGGAATATCAAAACTTTGCCATGGATGGTTCTATCGAGTTTACAAGCGTTCGACTTTGCATGGCCCTTTGAACGTTTGTAGAAAAGATTCCCTTTCTCTGGCAAAGACAGGACTGCAGGTGAACATAGACAGGACAACAACAACAACAGCAGCAACATCCAGTGCCAATCACCATCAACCGGAGGGATTTGAAAGAGGTTACTTCTTTCACTTATCTAGGGAGCATTGTCTCAACCACAGGAGGAACGGACGAGGATGTCAAATCGAGAATCGGGAAGGCGAGAAACACATTCATCAACCTGAAACCAATCTGGAAATCTTCGTCCCTCAGCATCAACAACAAAATGAGTCGGATTTTCAATACAAACGTCAAATCAGTTTTGCTATACGGATCAGAAACTTGGCGGGTCACCGATAATATTTTCAACGGGTTGCAAACCTTTATCAACAGCTGTCTTCGTTCTATACTCAAGATCAGATGGCCGGAAAGGATCACCAACAAGAAGCTATGGGAACAAACAAAACAGGAACCAATCGCTCAACAAATATGCAGGAGAAAGTGGAGATGGATTGGACACTCGCTGAGAAGGCCACTGGGTGACATCACTAGTCAAGCCAGTGCTCCAGTGGAACCCGAAAGGGAAGCGGCGAGTGGGATGTCCAAGGGTGACATGGAGGAGATCGTGTGATGAGGAACTGAAACAGTATGGATTAACATGGATGCAAGTGAAAAGTACAGCACAAGACAGAAACAAGTGGAGGCGTGCAGTTGAAGCCCTATGTTCCACTAGGAACCCAAGGGAACAATAATAATAATAAATCAAGTCTCAATTATTCTAAGATCAGTAAATATGTGCTAACTCTTAGGTAAATGTGCGCACTACCGTTCGACTCTGTTAAAGGAAATCCATCTACAGTAGTTCACAATCCATTTCGGTACGTATATCCGTTTGATGTAAAATGCAGTTGATACAGAACTTCATGAAAAGAGACCTCGCTAATGTAATACCTTCTACAATCATGAATTTATAATTTCAGTGTATATATATTTGCCGACATCTCTGCCAGCAAGTCTACCTTTTCTTTCCACATGGTCTTCTTCATGTCATCTTTGGACATGCAAACTCTCCCCTGCCAGTCGAGTTCCACACGACAGTCTGGCAGGTGATGTAAGTAAGAAGTCTCGTTAACACACATCAAATCCCTCTCTATACGGTAGGTGACAGATTGCTGTAATACATAGAGAAGAAGCAGCAGTTCGACGATTGAAGCCTGATTAATGTGCAATGAGGAATAGTTTTGATCCACTTTGCATCGTTTTGATAACTTCCTCTTTCTATAATCACACTTTTGATTATTTGTTCCGTTCTCTTATCACCATTAATCGGTTCTCATCTTTCTAGTCCTGTCCACCATCCATTTTTTGTGTTCAATGGTGTACCACCCCCGCTATATTAACTCTAACTTAACGCCTATAAATCGTATGATTGCACTCATTTTATAATTTTACGGAAGCCAGGCTTTCATAAACTTACTGAATATCAGCCATTGTATCATTGAACATTAGATTTGATTGGTTAATATACAATTTAAGCAATCACACACGCTTATTTCTGGTTTGTATGCATCGAAGTTCAGTTTTACTAATATTACGCTTTATCAAGTTTTCACTCACTTCTTTCACTTTTTATTCAATACAGCCTTGTTGGTATTTGGTGGCACACAGGATTTAGAACATCAAAGGATGTGAAGACATGAACTTGTTGCAAGTTGTTCGTCGAAGTCAGGCATTAGAAAGCAAAGACGCTTATCATGTTTATTAGTCTCTCTCTGACTGTCTCAGCATTATTTGATCACCCTTTATGCCTCGGCTGCTCACTGTCTACCATCTTGAGTCCTAATCACACGTTATCTTTATGATGTTGTTGTTCCGTAGTAAGGCCGTGCCCCATTTTTCTGCTTGTTCTGATGTGGTTGTAAAATGTTAGTGTCATCTAGTACTTTTCTGACGCGCCTACACGAAACATGTTACTGTTATTTTGATATGTGTGTTTCTGAAAAAAGTGCTATGAATCTGAACTGTCAAGATGTGCACCGCGAAACTTCAAGTCATATTAAACCAACACTCAAGATGAATTCTTAAAACTCTTCAAAATTACTTGAAATCAAGCTCAGTGTCCATTCATACAGCTTAGTCAACGTTGTGCAGAATATGCCTCATGGAAACTTGGTAAAACATCACTGAGCACTACTCCATGTTCCATTGTATCGTCGGTCATTGGACGTAACCAACAGAGTCAGTCGGTAAAATAATCACTGTGATAATCATCACACTCATCCTTGGCTTATGAGAGATACTAAAATAGTCCGAAGTAATATTCTGGACTCCAGGAACAATAAAATGTGAGTACAGCTACTATCAAGTCATCAGCCGATGAACAACAAACTAACCAGTTTATACACATTTACACACATCGCACTTCTTGCCCTTTCCTCGACAACCGCTTTTCTTCTTATCGTATCAAAACTTAGACGCATTTAATCCATTTTGCCCACTTTCTAGTATTACTGAATCCTATCAGCAAATCACAATGACTATTTCACGCTGATTGTGCTTATTCGAAAGGTTGTATTTGATGAGAAAAGATTCCCGGAAATGTCTAATTGAAAAGAATGTTGTCTGATCACACAGTTTTGCTTTCTGTGTGCTCATTCGATTTCCACTGCTTTCCAGAGGAAGGTGTGATCGTTCATTTGAAAAGAGAAGAAGCTCTGGATAGACTAAGCAAGATCATTTTATTATTAAATTACACTAAAACTAACTAATTATTAACGTTTCATTAAATAAAAATGAACAGTGCCAGTTACTCCACACTGCATGCTGTCCGAAGACCAATTCAATTTAGTGCACTTGGGTGCGACCTCTTAAGCAAAAGAAAAAAATATCGAGAAAACATGTAATTTTGATATTAATTCACTAAAAGGGAATATAGTCAGTATACGTGTGAGTGTTCGACTCTGCATGACCCTTTGAACGTTTGTAGAAAAGATTCCCTTTCTCTGGAAATATACTTTGAAATATTTTCAGAGACAGTCAGTAAGGCAGTTTTGTTTTAAGTAGATGAGAGTTCAGACGTAAGTTAACTACTGCATGTAAGCAGCTGGATATGATTAAATCGACTACACGTGATACTGTCAATCTGTTCCTACCCGTATTTTCTGCAAAATATCTTCCAAAATTGATTTCAGACCTGAATAACAAGAACATTTGTGTTGTTGATGCAATGAGGTTTGAAATGAAAGTAAATCTGAGAAGGTATACAGATGACAAAGTGAACTGGTGGTTATTAAACTGGAAGCTGAATCACTCATTGTATCTATTCGCTTTTGAATAAATGAAATCAAGAATTCAGTACATTGAAGTTAACAGGAACTTCGCTATACTCACTGGTATTCTTTATGTAGGCTGATTGCCCAACATGCTTTTTAGATATCAGTTCAATTAAACGTTCAACTCCTGGAGAAGTGAGAGGGAGAGAGTCAAAACAGATTTACGTTAGTTTGAACAGAAATGGTGCAGTGAAATCATGTTATATGGGAGTTTAGAAGTGTTGAATAACAACAGACGAGTGTCAGCTTCGTTCCCTTGAATTTTCTAGTATACTTGACATTCTGCAGGTGTGTATGATTTCCTTTTGGACATTCACAATGTAAAGTAGGTTGTTTGAGCTTAATCGAGATTGGTCGGCAGTGCGAATGTGTTGACTCGTCAGCGGGCAAATACTAGAGACGTTGTAATGATGTATTTCTGTCTTTTCTTACTGTTTTCTATGATGAAATATATATATACATATGTACACAAAACTAATTGATATATGCAATGATTTGTCACATTTTTATAGAGTATAAGTGTATTTATTTACGTGCCTGTGAGAAAGGAGAAATTTGTGGTTGTTGGCATCATACAAGAATCAAGAAAGCCATCTACACAACTGTATTTATTTTTGTAAATTTGAAAAGAAAATCAAGAGATTCCTGTGACAAGTGTTGGTTTATTTTTCTCTTGTAGTTGTGGTCATCTGTGACATGAATATTGTAATTGAGAATATTTAGATATCGCTCTAGACAGCATATTCAGTACTTATAAACTTCGTGAAGAGTAACTTACTCGCATCTATATGTGAATATGGAATCAGAGTTAAAGGAAGTCTGTTTTCATGAATGAGACTACTCAATGAAAGTATGTGAGTAATATGAATATGAATGGCATCATTACACTAATATATACATGACAGGGAATGACTTTGACATACTTTGAATTTGAACCGGAGATAGAAAGGCATTGCAACCTTTATTTCTTGGACCGAATTGCGTAGCTATTCATTGTACACGAGGAATAAATATGTCAATGCGGATATAGTTAGTGACGGAAATATATAAAAATGTCTACAATAATGTTTATTAATTTTATTAGTATTTCGCAATATGAACTAACCTTTCACGAGTTCTAAAATTTGTAATCACCATGATGAAAGGAAATAAAAAAAACAGGATATCTCAGAATCTTCTGTATGGGGTATGTAAGTGTTTATGGAACTTATCAGGATGGTGTAGTAGAATGGAGAAATGTTAATTCAATCGATCAATTGAATATTGAAGTTAGAACGAAAGGTAACCTGAATAATACTGACGACTCGAATGATGACAACATTTTCAGCTGTCCAACTAGCTGCCTGGTCATGATGAACTAAGAGTGAGGTGCAGGTAGTTAATTGTCGTAGAAACTATTTGAGGATAACGGACTGATGAAGCCGTAAATCTGATCTGTGAAGGTAACAGAAACACTGATATTCCTTTTAGAGATAAGCTACTTGCCTATGATATTAGCTAGCGATTTGGAAGAAGTTGGATTTCATGAGCTATTGGATCACTTCCCAGAGGCTGAATGATCTACGAGGCCGCCTTGCAACCAGAAGGTGCTGACTTGAAACCCCAGCGAGTGTGTACTGCTGAAGACTTTGAAATTTTCAGTTCAATGATCCCAGGTGTTGCGATGTTTCTCAAACTGATGTCAACTCGTGGCTAAATATGTAAACTATCTAAAAAAGCCTCAATAATGATAGTGATAATGTCAAATAGCAAGTGTTGTGTAAAGGGCATGCAGACAGACAGAAAAAGTATATTTTCTCATAGAGAAGTTTTATAATTACTTTTACACATATTGAGAAGCAGCTGGTTCCGAGATATTTCTTCGTCAAAATTCACTGGAAAACTTCCTGAAGAAAATGTCAAAATGAATACGGGTACACTTTTATATGCCTCCCTGTGATTGGAAATTGCGTCATTCAGTTCTGCAGTGAGAGACATTATCACTGAGCCATTTGGGCTCGTGATGTATCTCCTGCAAGACCATATTTGACACAAGGTAGTACCAACAAGTGCCAACAAGCATGAAACCTTTAAACACCTAATAACTAAAATTCACGGTGCACCATGATGCCGATTCACTTAGAATAGTGGTCACACTGCAAAAATTAACCGATAAAATCCAGTGCAAGAAATCTCTTGAATCCATTAGCTGAACGACAACCCTATGTACATGCACTTAAAAGGGAGTGTGATCACTGGCACTTTCAACTGGAGTTAAAATATTCTCTGAAATATTGAGATAATCAATATGTGTAAAGAAATCATACCGTATTCCACTTTCAATCCTTTCATGCTTTTTATTATATCTATTGAATTTCATATGCAAGAAATTCAGAATATCTATGTTAGCTTGATCAGAATAATGAAAAACGCAGAAAAGGCAAATAAACAGAGACAAAAGAAACTAACATAATAATCTCGGAATAGGTGGTTGCAGAATCAATCAGCCGAAACTTAAATGAATTCACTGATCGCCAACATCGAATGCAAGATTATTCTCGTTCTAAATTCATCCTACACAACTTAAAGTCTTATGTGAACTGTTATCATGAGACTCATCTGAAAGTGAACAGCGACTGTCTGTACTTGGTTAGATTCGCAATCGACTACTGGTTCTTACTCATAGTGCAAATGTGTGATCACTAGCTGAACCTGTAAAATGTTCATCTATATCCGTCGTCTTCGTGTTCTAGCCAAGACAACAACAATGTCCCACGAGGGTCTATACAGGGTTCCATTCACCTGATGACATATTCTGATGAACATTAGTGAACAAAATATATTTAAATTTCACAGACCTTTGTAAACGTTTGGTAAACTGTGGGAAGCAGCGTAAGTTTCCTCGCACCTTTTAACTGAAAAAGCGATTAGTTCTCCTTAGAAAGTATGTCAGTTCACCTACAGCTGTCGAAACGCCTCCTGTTCTTTATAAACTCTCTTACTATTTTTCCTAAAGGGGGCAAAAGTAGGTGAAAATTAGTTATATGTATGTGAAGCAAGAACGATATTCGAAAAGTGAACTAAACAGCCTCAGATACCGATTCAATATCACATTTATCTTCATCGAATAAACCATGAACCGATACTTCGACAAAATATTCTCTGAATAAACTAGTTGAGTTCAAGTAGACAAGTGTCCCAATTTCAGTAAGGTGGAATTGACGCAATAATCAAGATAAATTTCAGTGGCTTCAGAAATTCACCAACAAACTAGTTCCTTTGTAATGTAAATTTGGTTGACACTGACTGGCAGTGGCGTCTTGAATGTGCACATCGTTCTATTTAGGGCTAGTCAGCAGGATATAGGCTCATTTCCGGTGAGTGGTGGTGTTTCCACTGACGTTCGAATCTTCTATTCATCCTCAAGTTTCTCAGTTGGATAATCACCAGAAGACAAGTGAAGTTGTGTTAGACATCGACTGAAATTCAGTTTGCTACTGAAATGAATAATACATGAGTGTATCTCTTGTGTTATTCAATTTAATTGTTTTTTTAGCACCTAGTACTGGATACCTAACATTGTTGATAGCTTGATTTTCATTTTGTCATTCAATCAAAAAATCCAAAATTTGGAAGAGAATACATATATTACATTGGAAAATGTAAATTAAAACATATCAATCTCACCTTGTGCCTTTATATCTGATTTATATTGATTATCTTTAGCTTTATTTAGGCGAATCAAAACTATAAGACGGTTTGAAGTGGAAAAATGAATTTAGAATTGATATATTTCCCAATAAACTAAAAAATTTCATGTCGTAACTCAGTTTATATTTCAAGGGTATGTATCTCGTCCGTTGTTTACTTAGTAGAGAAGTCGATCCTGGTTGAAGTGTAATTGCGATTTCGAAGAATAAATTGAGTAATTTGTATTACAACGTCGAATGTTGATTTTCCCGTATTCATCGTTTCTTAAACGATTTCCTGGCTACTCGATCTTTCTCAGGTTCAGCATAACTGATTATT
>OX235272.1:132692625-132952486 GCA_944472155.2 Trichobilharzia szidati | reverse complement strand
AGGACACACTATTTGTACAGGCATGGACAAGTATTATTTACATTACATAAATTTGGTTCATGGTGAAATTACATGGTCGCTGTCGTTTTTGACTTTGGTTTGTGGGAACAATGGGATAACTAGACATTCAATGGAGCACATCAACAAATATGGAAATACTGACTTCTCAGTAGCAAAAATAACCCAAACATATGTTAATGGATTACAGATACTTGGGAAATAATAACACTTGAAGTCATTTCTCTGATATAACAATGAAATGCATCTTATAGTAATATATCCTCACTTTATGTACATGAGGGACTCCATTTATCAGGTGTCATCAACATGGTAATAATGTATACCTGAAGTATGCACGTTAAAAATTTTTCAATGACACAAGATATACATATATACAAGGGAAGGTTATGGAATAACGATTGTAAGCACACTTTGCATAAGTTAAAACAATTTATGTGATAGAATCCTAGGCACCAATATTGTTTGAATATTTTTAAAATGCGCGTAAAGTTTGAATTTTGTGACACTTTTGCACGTGTTTTCGCTGATATTAATTTTTGGAATCTACTATATAATCACTAATAATAATGAGCCAAGACTCTTAAAAGCGTGTTCTTAGGAATCCTAGTAATTTAGAAAACATCTTAAGCTTATTTAGTAACGCATTATTACCCTAGGACTAGAAACACTATGGCTAAGACGCCTGAGACTAAACTTAACACTTTACTATTAGCTTCTAAACCACTTAGTTTTTACCTCTACTAATGGCACTCGACTTTCAAATGACAATTGCTACAAACTAAGACACACTAAGGGTACAGTAGCTATCGAACAATGTAAAACAGCCACTAGGCAAACGTTTTACTTGATTAGGTATGCACAGATATGGAATAAACTGCCAATGGAAATGCGTCAAGCAAGTACATTGGCCTCCTTCAAAAAGGTGCTTAATTAAAAACTACAAGAGTTTGCAAACGATAGTTGTTCTAGTTCCTATCTGAGGGCCTCCGAAATTATAGGTCCATTTAATGTATAAGCTTAAATACTACCTGTTGTTTTTTGCCTATATTTATAATTGTAGATAAAACATTAATGGTTAAGATACGTATCCTCAAACAGACAAGAAATCTCGTTTGTAAAACTACTACCCAACACAATAAGTGGAATAAAATGGACATAAACCGACAACATGAAAAAGGTATAATTCACTACAAAATCACATGGACAGATGTACGCTCGTTGGGCACCGTATATCCCTCACCAACTGCAATCCACCTTTCCTTAGATAATGTGATGAACTTATATCCATAATGTTGCTGAGCAGTTAATATTCTCAACTCCTGTCGGAACAGCTGAAATTCATAAATCTTCCTCACGCTAAGAAAATACCCACAAGCAGTAGAAATCCATTAATTAATGCGTCTGAAGCTTATGTATTTACTCCCAACAATGACATTGCAGATCAAATGAGATAAACATATCACTGATTTCAAAATAACACATCAATGAACTATAATTCAAGGATTCTGCACACAGCGAAGTTATGTATGCAAATTGACTTCAAGCTTTATTTTTTTCCCAGGCACTTATAATCCATCCACCAAAGACCTGTTTTTTTTGTTAATGCGAAGACAATACTTCTGTATTTCCTGATGTGTTGCACTCACTGACAATCTAGCAGATTTTTTTCCAACTGTGCACAGAAATGATTGTATATAAGTGAAAAGGCTGTTTTATACTACTGGGATTAACATTTATCAACTGTATGTATAATCTCCAGCGAACATGTAAGGCATATCTTGCTACTGCCTGTAAATTGTGATTGAATTATATGGTTCTATTTCTGTAACAATTTGATGATGCCTGTAAACTGGCGTCCCTCATGTACTGTACTATGAGAATAAATTTATTTATTTATTTATTTAGATGTAATTAGTAGTTCACCCAATACTAACGGTTTCAACATGATGCTAATCCTTATAATGAAATTTGAAAATATCCTGTCAAAAAGGCTGAGATTACTAACTTAGTTTGCATGATGAACGATAGGCAGCTACAAGTAAACTACCTCAGGACGAAACCAAATCTACTTGACCTGATACCAGAAACAATCTTACTGCTTACAAAGGAGCTGGAGGATCTTACTTTCCTAAAACTCTTGAAGTTAAGGACTAAACCAACTGATACTGAATTGGAAAATGTTGAGGAACTAGAGAACGCTATGGACTATCTGTCGAGCGAAGTTGTCAAGAGACTTTCTTCTAAACAGAACACCACAGTGTACAACATACCTGACAATGAGCCCATAAAGTCGGTTCAGCACTCCTTGTTAAGAGCTGCAAACGCCTTAAGTGCACCCTATCAGTGCATTTGACTAAATAGAAAAGATTTCATGCAATTCTTCCAATTAATAAACTTGAACAAAGCAAGAACAACAATTGTACCAGGATAATATGAGCTCATCCTTTATTATTTCGAGGATTCTTCTCAACTGGTTACAACCTGAACGATGAAAAATACGAATTACATTACATTAAAGGTTTGAACATAATTTTCCACGATCACAAGAAGTAATTGGTAGGAAGTAAAAGTAACATTAGTCCGGAATGATTTAACTAATTAAGAGTTACAAACACTGACTATTTATAGAATAATTCAAATGAACTGTGATCAATATTTGACAGTTTATAAATATTTATAGAATAATGAGCAGTTAGGCTTGGAAACAAAAATAAATAAATAGTCAGTGTTTGTAACTCTTAATTAGTTAAATCATTCCGGACTAATGTTACTTTTACTTCCTACCAATTACTTCTTGTGATCGTGGAAAATTATGTTCAAATCTTTAATGCAATGTAATTCATATTTTTCATCGTTCAGGTTGTAACCAGTTGAGAAGAATCCTCGAAATAATAAAGGATGAGCTCATATTATCCTGGTACAATTGTTGTTCTTGCTTTGTTCAAGTTTAAATAGAAAAGAGTCAAACCGCACATGTCCCATAGTTTTCATGTTTGACAGCTGTATAATAGCCGAACAATTTAGGAAATCTGGGGACATTATGGCCTTCACACCCCCCAACCAACGACTAGTAGCTAAGAACACCTCAGATACAAACACGATTATACCACAAATCATGAATAGCGTCAGTGCCGAAGTATCTGATGCACAAAGTGACACTCACATTGTACTAAGTGAACAGACGACACATGAAGGTGAAGGGAAACCCATAAAGAGCAGTAACACTTGAATGGGTCTCGAAGTTCATAAGAATACTCCTAGGAAATCTACCAACCCCACACATGAAGTAGACATAGATGCTCCCACTATCGATAACCTGCAAATGTCGGCAGATCACACTGCACCCAGGCCCACGCACGATAATCTCGCCGTAAAAGCCAAGAAAGGTCCCCGAGAACCAAGAAATCTCCATAGGCGTCCATACACCTTGCTTGTGACACGCCCAAAAACTTCTTGTAAGCCTAAAGAGAAATATGCACCCATTGCGGGAGGTCCTATAACTAAGTCGGAGACCGTGAGTGGAAGTTCCCTTCTTCGAACTAAGAGTAATAGACAAACTGGGAGCGAAAGATTACTAACTATCCTTCCAAAAACCCTGGATTTTTTGAAAATTATGCTCTTAAATGCTCTGTCTCTTCTAAACCAAATAACTTCCCTTCGCATCTTGGTATACATGGAACGGCCAACACTGATCCTGGTAACTGAAACTTGGCTAACTAATGATATACCTGACACAAAGCTGATAATTGATAACTATGACATCCACAGGAATGATAGAGTGGACAAAAGAGGAGGCGTTTGTCTAATATATGCTTCTAAATCCACTGACTCCAATACTTTTGCAAATCTAATTATCGACAAACTCCCAGAATCTAAGTGGATAAGCATCCACATGAATGAAAATAAAATTCTAGTGGGATGTATATACAGAGCCCCTAACAGCCCTAAAACGACTGATACGGTTATCGGAGAAGTACTAGAGCATGTACTGACGCTAGAATTTGACTACAAACTAGTTTGTGGCGATTTCAACCTCCCCAGAGTCAACTTAGATACCTGCACTGGACCTACGATCCACGACAAGCTCCTAGAAGCTAGAGATGTAGGAGGATGGAGGCAGTGCGTACGCCTCCCAACACGATATACCAATATTCTAGACTTAATCACCTGCCACAGAATAGAGCCGATCTCGATAGAGATGGAGGATAAACTCAACAACAGTGATCACAACATACTGTACTGCACTCTACCTCTTCAACTAACAACTTGACACACACCTAAAATTTCCCCGGTTCACTATCAATATAGGGACTATAGAAATACCGACTGGGAATTTTTACCAGTGCTCCTGAGAAGCTCTGACTGGGATAAGTACTTGACCAATAATAATTTAGAGGTAATACTGAATACCTTCTACAAGACAATTAGTTCGGTAAGAGACGCAATCGCACCCCTAAAATCTGCCCTAAGGACACCAACTCTATTCATAGACCGCAAAACTCGATTAAAACTAAGGAAACTGAAAAGGAAATTTTATTTATATAAAGAATTTGGTGCATTACACCAGATACATGAAACATTTAAAAATCTTGAGGAGAGACAAAATGAAGGCACAACTCGAGGAAAATAAAGCCCTAGAGGGCACCTCTAAAACTCAGGAACTCTGCAAGATCTTGCAAAAACGACTGAAGAAGGGTAAAGACAATAATGTCAGCCACTTGGAACCTGAAGTCATATTGTGTGATGATTCCCAGATTATCAGTGAACTCCTCAGCCACTGGTTCTCCAATGACGCCAAAGCGCATCCATCCCCAATTCTCGACATAACCTGAGAAAATAGCTACAAGTTAGGTGACATCAACTTTAACATACAAAATATAGCATCAGCGGTAAAGACATTGAAAGCTGTGGGATAGATGATATACCGTCTGTCATATACAAAACGGTGGTACGGTTATGATAGTATTACCACTTAGAATATTTACTATCTCACTGCTGACTGGGACCTACCCTGAAACTCGGAAAAATACATATATATATATATTACCCAAGCATAAAGGAGGGGTCAAAACTAGTGCATGCGACTTCAGGCCTATCAATATAACACCTGTCATATCACGGATCATGGAGAAAGTGATCAAAGACCAAATGTCAGACTACCTTCTAAAACATAAATTCATCAACCAGTCACAACACGGATTCCTCAAGAAAAGATCTTGCGTCACTTGACACATTGACTTTTTCAACGAAGTCACCTATAGAAGAGATAGGAGAGAACTAGTAATTATCCTCTATTTCGATATAAGGAAAGCCTTCGACAGAGTCCCACATAGTCTGCTAGTCAGCAGGTTATGCTCACTAGGGATATGCAATGCCCTCCACAACTGGATAAAATCCTTTCTCTGTGACAGAAACCAGACAACAAAGGTTGGCCCGATGACTTTCAGGTCTAGACCAATCAGCAGTGGTGTCATCCAGGAGAGTGTATTGGGCCGCCTTCTTTTCATTATATACATAAACAGTATATGTGAGTGCTTTTGTATAGGCAAACCAATACTGTATGTAGATGACTTACAGGTGACCTATACATGCACAAATACAGATTTCGGTACAACTGCGAACTCTATACATGAAGAATTAATAAAAATGGATATATGGTGTGACACCTGGAGACTCGAGTTTAATGTCGAAAAGTGTGGCTGGCTCCACATAGGCTGTTCCAACCTAGGACTTGACCTAGTAATTCAGGGCCACAAAATCCCCAGACTCAATTCTGTACTAGACCTGGGACTGAAATATTCACATTGTCTATCATTTTCTGAGCATATCTCGAAACAAGTATCAAAATCATGCAGGCTTATTAGTTTCCCACTTAGAAACTTCTACAGAAGTGAATCCAGAATACCACTGTATAAGGTTTGTGTCCGCTCACTCCTAGATCACTGCTCATTCGTATTCGGAAGTATACGCATAGAAGACAAACTGAAAGTAGGAGGTACTTCACGCTGAAAGTACTCGGAACCGAAAATGGCACAAACTACTTCACCATAAATCAAATTCATGTAATGTAAATAACACTTATCCATGCCTGTACAACTGGTGTGTCCTACATAGGTAGGAATATATATATGTATATATATATATATATATATGTGAAATCCTAGGACTCGAAACACTATGGTAAGACGACTGCGACAAAATTTGGTGCTCTTCTATAAGCTTCTTAACCGCACAGTGTATACCCCAGCTAATGGTCGTCGGTTTTCAGAAGATACTGGATATAACCTCAGACACGCTTAAGGTACGGTGGCCATATAACAATGTAAAACAGCCACCTGGCAAAAAATTTTCTTGATTAGGTATGTCCAAGTATGGAACAAACTACCTAAGGAAATGCGACTATCCAGCACATTGGCCTCATATGGAAAGGCAATTAGTGACACGCTAAGTGAGTTTGCAAGCGGTACGAGTGGTAATTCCCATGTAAAAGCTTCAGAAATCATAGGTCCATTTAATGTATGAACTTCGAGACTATACCCGTTTGTGTTGCCTTTATTTATAATTTCAGAAAAAAGCAGCAGCCATGACAAAGATACCCATACAAATAAGAGTCGATCGAATTATGTCTACCTGATACAAAGGGTGAACCATAAGCAGCATACGAATGAAATATCAGAAAAGAAGGTCGAGACTTACCACAACATCACACGGAAAGATATGCCACTTGGACATTATTTATGATCCATCAACTGGTCTACTCTCCGAAAAGAATGCAGTGATGCTCTATCCACAGTAGCGAGATATCATTTAAACCCACAGTTCTCGTTGTATATACTTACTGGAGGTAAGAGTCAACGAAGTAATGCATTTAAAGCATACACACACTCTCCATGATCATTCGACACTTTGCGGAATATGTGAAAATCATAGAATAATCAAACCCCACACAAAATGGAATTAACTAAATCCACACGGCGAACAAGCTGCAGTACACATCTGGATATTCATCCACATGATGACAAATCCAAATCACTACCTATACAGCGTCAATAAACTTGGATATCTAAGCAGTAATGGAAATATGCTGACAGATGCACTTCAAACCCCGCTGACTCATAAGATGGTAATATTCTGCTCCTGCATGCTTTATTCGTCATTTTGTATGGGTTGGTTCGCAGTCATTCTGGTTCCAGACCAGAAGGAATCAACCATCCAGCTGTCGCTGATTCATTAATACTTTTCTGCAAGTTTAACTGGATACTAACTGCTGTGGTGAGCCTCTTGCAGATTATACTTCTGAATAAATCTTTTACGATAAACTAACTAACGTTTTATAAGCCATTATTATACTTTTGTGAGTAACCCACCTTATCGACAATAGATATAGGCTGACTTTGATTGGCTTTTCGGTTCCCTTTTGTCTGAAATATATAAGTTAAACTGGCAATATTTATGATATTCATAATATATAATATATATATTTATTTATTCCTATCTATGTAGGACACACCATTTGTACAGGCATGGACAAGTATTATTTACATTACATAAATTTGATTTATGGTGAAATTACATGGTCTCTGTGCCTTCTGACATTAGTTTGTGAGTACAATATGCTAACTGGTCATTCAATGGAGCACATCAAAAAATACAGAAATATTGTCTTCGCATTAACAAAAAACACAAGTATGTGTTAGACAGATTACAAATATTTGGGTAAAAATAAATTTTGAAGTCAATTCGTCCGTATAACTTTGGTGTGAGCGGCATCGTTTCTTGTTCTTGATTTATATTTAAATCGGGCACTAATTTAAAATGAGTGATTTATTTGCATGATTTTGTCAGCATTTTTATCGTATGTAACATCAGATGTGAATTAAACTGAATGCACATTCATATTGGTTATTGTCAGGCAGATTGGTTTTATTGCATCCACGTCAGCCAAAGCCCGTCATTTGTCACTGCATGGTTGCTCAGTAAGAGTAAGTTGATTAACACGTAGAAAGCTATATTTGAGCCATTTTAGATCATTGACAGTGCTTGTATAGGATGCTGCACAGCGTCTCGTTATGGTGACAGTGGATATTTCGAGGGTGCTGAGTCTATTCTAGCCAAATCTTGAAGGATGATATATGAGTAAGTGATTTCAATTGCTTCCCAGCTTCAGTCTAACTGTAGATCTATACAACTTCTACTACAAGGCAAATAGAAGAAAAGAGGCGAGCAGCAAAGTACCAGAGAGCAAGGAAAATGTATGCCATCTATACCATAAACCTAGTGCTTGTTATAACATGTTTACTTTCGCTGTACATTACCAATTATTAAACATACAGATTTATTTCTACTAAGTCTTTCTATGCATCTATGCGACTAGTGTATTTATCGTTTATACAGTAATAAGGGTATTTGTGTGTGTTTATTACATGACTGTGAAGAAGTTTTCACGGAGAGTTGACTTAAAGGCTTTTATTGCCACTGTGCAAGTTCGGTTACGCAGATCGTAAAAGCCTTCCTGTGGGAGTTGTATTTCCCTATTATCTGAGAATGATATTTTGTGTAGGACCTTAAGGAAGAATACTAGGTTTATAATAAGTCGTCTTGTCCAAAGTGGGTCAAGATTTAGAATCATGCAGTGTGAAATGAAGTCTTTCTTGCAGTCGTAGCCAAACAGTTTGGAGGTAAAATATCGTTGGATACTTTCCATCCTTAGCTTGTCACGTGTGCGAGTGCTGCTTATAATAAATGGACAGTATTCTAGTAGTGGCCTCACACAGGTTTTGTACAGAATTAGCTTTGCTTCATTGTTGCGAAAGTTCCTGAGTATGCATCCTAAGAGCATCCTGGACTTTCGAGTCTGTGATGCCACTTGCTCAGAAAATGTCAGATCACTAGAATACCTCAGACCTAGGTCAACGACACTTCGTAGTCTGGTTAGGTTAGCAGATTGAAGCGTTAATTTCAAGTCAATTGAGGGTGCGCCGAAGCAGATCCAGCCACATTTGTTCAGGTTAAATTGTAGATTCCATAAAGACGACCAAGCAGTCACTTTATCTAATTCATTCTGCACAACATTCTGGAAGTACCCTAGGTCATCACATTGGAATGTGTAAGCTACTTTTAAGTTATCTGCAAAGATGAATGGTTTCCCATGAGAGAGGCAAGCGCATATCTCGTTGATATATAGTGTAGATAGGAGAGGTCCAATGACACTACCTTGTACTACACCAGAGTTGATTGGGCTAGGTTCTGAAGTTACAGACCCGAGTTTAACTGTTTGGGACCTGTTGTTAAGGAATGATTTAAGCCATGCTAATAAAGGGTCACGTATTCCTAAGGAGTTAAGCTTATGTATTAGCAGTAAATGGTCGACATGGTCCAATGATCTAGAGATGTCAAAGTAGATGACAAATACTAGTTGTCGTCTGTCACGACTGCTGGTCACAAAGTTAAAGAAGTCTAGGTGGCATGTTAAACAAGATCTAGATTTTAGGAACGCATCTTGGTTCGGACTTATAATGCTCCAGCTAAGCATATGTTTGATGAGGTTATCTTTAACTAGTCTCTCAATAATTCTAGATACGATAGGTGTGATACTGATCAGCCTTTAGTTGCTGACTTCTGTTCTCAAGCGAGATTTGTGTGTAGGCATAATAAATGTTGTTTTCCATATATCCGGGAAAGTTTGGGTTTCTAAGGAGATTGTGAATATTTTACGCAGTAGTAAATGAATGTCAGGGCCACCATATTCATAAAAATGGGATGATATACCGTCAGTACCAAAACCTTTTGAGCTTTTGAGGGTTCTTATAATTTGATTAATGTTAGCATAAGTAAATTCAACCTCGCCTAGATTACTAGGTCACTAGTATTCTAGCCGGTCCCAAGCCCGGATAAAGAGGGAGGGTTGGGGCGTGGTGCTAGCAACTCCACCCCCAAAACTTAACCAAATTGCTACTAAAACTTCAACGCACAAATATATTCAAAATTCTAAAATTACAAATAGTGACCTTATTTTTCGCTGGAATCGGGAAAGTGAAATGACGCGGGCTGGTGAAAGCCTTCGGGAAGCCAGTCAGCCGATGTGCCTTCTTTCGATGAAAGCGAAAATAAGGATGGGGACGTGGAATGTTCGTACAATGTACGAAGCTGGGAAGGCTGCTCAGGTAGCCGCAGAAATGAGGAGGTATAAAATCGAAGTGTTGGGAATCTGCGAGAGCAGATGGAACGGATGTGGAAGGAGCCAACTATCAACTGGAGAGACAATAATCTACTCCGGTCACCCAGAGGACAATCACGAGCACACCGAGGGAGTAGCCATCATGATGTCACCAACAGCGGCTAAAGCTCTCATGCAGTGGGAACCAATCTCCTCCAGGATAATGACAGCCAGGTTCAACTCAAAAGGAAGGAAGGTTACAATCATTCAGTGCTACGCGCCTACAAACGCCTCAGAACATGAGAAGAAGGAGGATTTCTACAGTCAACTACAAACAGTAATGGACAACGTCCCAAAGAGCGATATCAAAATCCTGATGGGCGACATGAATGCGAAACTGGGAGGAGACAATACAGGAAGAGAACTCACCATGGGTCGTGAGGCCCTCGGTGAAATGAACGAAAATGGTGAACTCTTCTCAGACTTCTGCGCCTTCAATGATTTGGTGATTGGTGGCAGTGTGTTCAAACACAGGGATATACACAAGGCAACATGGATTTCACCAGATGGACACACTAAAAACCAGATAGACTTCATTTCAATCTCAAGGAAGTGGAGACGGAGCCTGCTGGACACAAGATCGAGGAGAGGAGCAGATGTGGGTTCAGACCACTATCTAGTACAAGGTACTTTCAAGGTGAAGCTGAAAGCCTCGAGGATACCTGGGATAGGCCACAATGCAAGTTCAACACGCAAAAACTGAAAGACACAACCACAAAGGACACTTTCACTGCAACTGTCAGAGCAAAGCAGGAAACACTACGTAGCACCACTGAGGAATCATCCGTGGAAGACCATTGGAACTCTCTGAAGGTGATTTTCAACGAAACGTGCTCAATGGTTTTAGGAAGAAAGAAGAAACAAGACAAGGAATGGCTCTCAACAGACACTTGGAAACTAATAGAGGAGAGGAGAAAGGTGAAAGAAAAAATGATTCAATGCAAAGATGGACAAGAGAAAGAGACGCTGAACTCAACTTACACAGCACTGGACAAAGAAGTGAAGAAGAGTGCCAGGAAGGACAAAAGACAATTCT
Organism: Trichobilharzia szidati; assembly: GCA_944472155.2. Taxonomy (NCBI): domain Eukaryota; kingdom Metazoa; phylum Platyhelminthes; class Trematoda; order Strigeidida; family Schistosomatidae; genus Trichobilharzia; species Trichobilharzia szidati. The sequence continues at coordinate 132,941,213 of OX235272.1, read as the reverse complement.
ACGACAACCTGGCTACTGAAGCTGAGAAGGCAGCAGGCAAAAGGGACCTGAGGACACTATATCAGATAACCAAGTCTCTATCCGGGAAGAGATCAACACAAGTGAAACCTATAAAAGACAGCCAAGGGAAGCCAATTACCAAAGAAGAAAGACAGATTAGACAATGGGCGGACCACTTCAAAGGACTCTTGAACCGACCACCACCTGCAGACCGTCCAGCAATACCAACAACAGCACGTACACAACTGCAAGTTGACACCAACCCTCCAACGAAAACTGAAGTCATGAATGCAATCAAGCTTCTGAAAGCTGGAAAAGCAGCTGGACCAGATGGAATACCCCCGGAAGCACTGAAAGCGGACCCAGAAACGACGGCAGATATGCTGACTCCATTATTGCAAAAGATCTGGAAAGAGGGAAAGGTGCCTACTGACTGGAGGAAAGGTTACCTGGTGAAACTACCAAAGAAGGGCGACCTGGGACTCTGCAAGAACTGGCGAGGAATCATGCTCCTGTCGACGACAAGTAAAATCCTGAGTCGCATCATCCTGGAGAGAATAAAGGACGCACTGGATACAGAACTCCGACCAGAACAAGCTGGATTCAGGAAAGGCAAATCATGTTCTGACCAAATTGCAACTCTACGCATTATCATCGAACAAAGCATGGAATGGCAATCAAATCTCTACCTCAACTTCATAGACTTTGAGAAGGCCTTCAACAGCGTTGACCGCGAAGTAATTTGGAAACTACTCGAGTACTACGGCGTACCCCAAATATTCATCAACCTCATTCAACAACTGTACGACAACGGCACATGTCAAGTGATCCACAACGGAAAACTCAGCGAAGCGTTTAGAGTAAACACAGGAGTCAGACAAGGGTGCTTATTATCACCAATGATATTCCTAATTGTGGTGGACTGGATTATGCGTCAGACAGTGGGAAACGAGAAGACAGGGATATCCTGGACCGACGTGAAGAACCTAGAAGACCTGGATTTCGCGTGTGGATGATTTATGTTTGATGTCACACAAAATCGAAGACTTACAAGCAAAAACCGACAAACTGGTCGAAGAAGCAGCAAAGACAGGACTCCAGGTGAACATAGGCAAGACGGAGGTCATGAAAATAACCAACCAACAACAACAACAACAGCAGCAGCAACATCCAGCGCCAATCACCATCAACGGGAGGGATTTGAAAGAGGTTACTTCTTTCACTTATCTGGGGAGCATTGTCTCAACCACAGGAGGAACGGACGAGGATGTCAAATCGAGAATCGGGAAGGCGAGAAACACATTCATCAACCTGAAACCAATCTGGAAATCTTCGTCACTCACCATCAACAACAAAATTCGGATTTTCAATACAAACGTGAAGTCAATTTTGCTTTACGGATCAGAAACTTGGCGGGTCGCAAAGAATATTTCCAACAGCCTGTTGCAGACCTTTATCAACAGCTGTCTTCGCTCTATACTCAAGATCAGATGGCCGCCGGAAAGAATCACCAACAAGAAACTATGGGAACAAACAAACGAAACAAGAACCAATCGCTCAACAAATATGCAGGAGAAGAAGTGGAGATGGCTTGGACACTCGCTGAGGAGGCCGTTGAGTGACATCGCGCGTCAGGCCAATGCTCGAGTGGAACCCAAAAGGGAAGCAGCGAGTGGGATGTCAGTGCTAGGGTGACATGGAGGAGATCGTGTGATGAGGAACTGAAACAGTATGGAATAACATGGACGCAAGTGAAAAGTACAGCACAAGACAGAAGCAAGTGGAGACGTGCAGTTGAAGCCCTGTGTTCCACTAGGAACCCGAGGGAACAATAATAAATAATAATAATAAGTAAATTCAACAGTACTAATTAAGTTTGGTGTGTGTGGAGATGGAGTCTGTGCCATATCAGTAGCAGGGTGTATATCGAGTAAGTGGACTGTGGGCTTAAGGTAGTTACCTGCAAAAGTTTTGTTGAATAATTCACACATGGCTGTAGAATTAGTGCATAGCCTACCTTTGTCTATGAGGTGGGAAATGCTGTGATTTTTGCGATTCATTCGCTTGTTTAGGATTTCTGTGAGAGCATACACTCTACCAGGACTGGTTACTGCAATGCATTCTTCGTTTCTCATACGGAATTCTCGAGCTTGTGAGATGGAACTAAGGGTGTTAAGTATTAAACCTAGTGTGCCAAAGTCGTGGTGTTTGAAGTAGCTTGTTGAGAGTCTCTTCAGTTTCGCACGATCCTTCGGTTTTATGAATGACTTTCTATGTGGGAAAAGCTTAAGTGTTTGGAGTGGAATGACAGCATCTAAGCATGTGTTTGAGTTATGGTAGAAGATGCTCAGAGCTCTCGAGAGGTCATCAGTAGTGAAGTATTCGCCCCATTCGGAGGATCTTAGCACTGATTCTACTAAGGCCCAGTCTGCCTTACTGTAGTTCCTATATATTACTTGTTGTGAAGTGGAGGTATGAGCTGCATTGCTACTCAGTGGAAGTGGCAGAGCACACATCACTGTTTTGTGGTCACTACCTGAAAACTTAGAACCCACTAAGATTGAGAGGGGACTTATATCGTGACAGAATATTAAGTCCAGTACGTTGTCACCTCTTGTAGGGATAGTGACAGTTTGTTTCCAGCCGAAAATGTCCAGTGTACCTAAGAGCTTGTCATATTTAGTTGGGCCTGTTAATAAATCCCAGTTGATTTCGGGTAGGTTGAAGTCTCCACATATGATCTTATGCTCGTATGGAAGAGTGGATACTTGCTCCATTACATTTATAAGTTGTCTCGTAATCAGTAAAGATGCCAGGTGCTCTGTGGATACATCCTAGTAGTAGTGTAGCGCTTTTGAAGTGTACGTTGACCCATAGGATGTCGTGCATGTCATTGAGTTACCTATTTTCTAGCTGTAATACAGTAAGTGTGTTCAGGAAGTATATTAGGCAGCCTCCTCCCTTACCACTCTTCCTGTCACATCGACTTGTGTTTCTTAGTGGTTGATTTGTCCTGGCGCAAAGAGGAATATCAAAGACCACCACTTTCACGAGGATACGTGTATTTTCCAACAAGGAAAATTGACTGTCACACAAGAGTGTGTGTAGAAAAGTACGAAAGAGTACGAGAGTGTGAATTAACTGTACAATACATGAGTATATTTGGAAATAACTAGCACACATGAGCCAGTAAGATGGATAAGTAGTTTTTCTTACCACCACTGGATTCTGATGGTTGTAATGTCATGCGACAAAGGTCATACGTTGTTTATTTAGTTAATGGACAGACAAAATCTATATTGTGAGTTATAATAGAATGACGATCAATCTAGACATATTAAAATATACCAGACTGTCAAAACAAAGCAGACATCACGTGACTACATGTCACTGATGTACACATGTGAATTCGTTTTAACTCTCGAGCTAGCTCATTGGAATGGGGCATCGTGTTAAACGGTAATGAATCCGTGATAATTAATCTGCAGTGCCTCGCGTAGTTTGCCAGGTGGTTCAGTAACAGATGAGAGTTTGAAGACAGTCTAACGATCCGTGTGCGGAAAATCAATCCTCTCGCTACAGGATCTTAAACTCACAGAAAAATAGATCGAGAAATAAATAAAAGAAACCTCACAATTCAAACCGGCATAAGCACCCATTGAGTGAATGAATATTCAAAGTGGTTGTGAAATACATGAAGAGGGACTTCGCCACTGTGACATCTCACAGGAAGTGAACTTTTAAATTAAAATATACACTGAATTACTAGCACTGAGATTAAGTTAAGTAGTATCTGCAACATCATTCTCTTGACAAGTCCTCCGTCAATCAAATTTTATATTGAAATACATATCTGATAATGAACACAGGGTCAATAAATGTTAATGTCACCTCACTTCCGCAGGTACGCACGCCTTCAATTATCGAACACATTTGAGGTGATTGTTCTCAGAATTTTTCAAGCCAATCTATGTCTCTAGAAATGCTTATCCAGTCATTCATACTTCCAAAGCATTCTCACCCATCCCTAGCTTCGAGTAAATTTCTTTCTCAAAGACATCGAATAACAGCAGATATCATTTTGATTTCTACTCTTCACTTCACTCACGTCATTAGTATCGTATTGTGTTGTGGGTGCATATTTCAACTCCAGTGTAAGACACTTGGTTGTAGTGATTATTACATCACAACGTGCCAGCCTAACTAACGTAATGAGCCTAGCTATGACTTAATCATTGTTCTACGTGACTTGTGTTCACTGATAACCAGACAAAAATCGAGAGACTCAGTTATTTAGCATGATGCTTTACTGAGCAATATATTTAGGCAGAATATAAATGTTGAGGTGATTAAGGGAGAAGATTTTAGGACTTATCTGGCTAGTAAAGCTGAGCCACAGACTCCGAGAAATGTGCGCGTCACCAGCGCAGAGTGGAAGCGCAAACAGAATGCAAGCACTCACACAGGAAAATAGACGCAGCGCCATCGTACTTGGTTGCGTTATAACAAAATCGAAAACATTCAAGGTTACCTTTCAGGTTTCCCCCCTTTGGAAGGTTTTTGGGATCCTGGCAACCTTCAGTCAGAACATACAACGCGTTTAGAGGTAGGAGACTCACACCACAACACTCAAAGGAGAAGGAAGACTAGAAGAGAATAAAGGTGAAGAGTGAAAGATAAGAATTAAGGTAAATAGGATCGCTATGTTCATGGTTGGTGGAGTTGTAAGAACTGGTTGTACTTAAGGTAGACCTTAATTAGTTGCACTTAATAAAGGCTTCTACTCCTAGCACCCTAACCAGCACTCCACCTAACGTGTAAGTACCAACTAATGAACTCAATGTAGAAAACTTGTGATTCGGTAGTGTGCCTTGATGAGAATTTTATTTTTATCACTGACTAAATGTCAAATTTAATAAATAAGAATGTTGTACAACTTATCTGTCAACTGGGTGGGGTAGCAAGCTAGAAGAGTGCGCTAAATGAAAGCAGAACGTGGAAGCGAGCCAAGTGCGATCAGTCACGCCGGAAAAACCAAGATGGCGTGGCACCATAGTACATGAATGCGTTGAAACAAAAGTTGAAACGTTCAAGGTGCAATGCACAGTAAAGCGGAATATTGGGAGAAATGACGCTGGTGTCTTAGTGCGATTTCGCAGAGTTTAAGTGATTTTAAGATACGTGTTTTTCATTTTTATTTATTCATTTATTTCTTTATCTTTTATTGAACTGTCTACATGAATGGGGCGTCGCAACACACTCTTTATGTGTGTTGAGGGCTGGTGATACCAAATTTTTGTCTAGGCTGGAATAGGTGAAGTATGACTCAATGGATCTGGGTTGTTGATTTAATTTCGAACACCTTGTCTATTACCCCTTAATTGACTTAATTTAATTGTATACATCCAGTCTCCTTGGTTTATTTGAACAGAGAAGGAAGGGTCATGTTTGCAGGACAATACGAGCTCATTTATCACGCTCTCTTTCTGAATACAGAGATTGAGTCAAATATTTTGACGTCAGCGATTCACGCGAAGCGAGATAACCAGGGCTTTCTTTGTCTCTTAGTCATTTTGGAGGTCTAGCTTGTTTCCATTGTACATCTCGTGTCAGTCTGATGTCTGTTAATTGCACTTGAAAATACTCAGCTGCTTTTCGTACTGAGACTTCAAGGAACATGCTGCAAAAATCTGGCAGGAGTTGACCTGTTAGTCCTTTTGATGTGCTTGCTCCTGCAATTGTGAGAGAACTGGTAAATTACGCTGGAGTTGATATGAGCAGGATGATTGTCTACTTTTGACAGATTTATCACGGCACAAATCAAAATCGGTACTCAATGCACTCTTAATTTTTTTTTATCGTCGTTTTTCATTGTAGGCTAGACAGATTAAGACTGGTTTACTTTCACCATAATCATTTCTCAGCCCAAGTATTGTCTCACTCTCACTTAGAATATGAAATATTGGCGATTTCCATCGTCAGTGAAGTTCTTTCCGATAATCCTGATTTCCTACAGCTCTATCAAACAGCCTCTTGTCTAGGCTCAATTGGTAACCGATTAGAAAGACGCTGTAATAATTTAGACAGTGGACAGTTCATGTTTCTTTTTTGTGGGCTTATTTTTCGATTGCTCATCTTTTTCCTATTATAATTGGACATCTATGAAGTGAAACTGATCGTCATGTTCATTATGCATTGTAAGTGCAATATGTGGATGAGCCGCATAATGGTTTTCAAACGCCACATACTAGGCGCGTTGATGGTACATCATTACATTGATTACGAATTATGTGGCAGATCTGTCTTCGATTCATAAACCTCCGTATTTTACTACCCAACAGCAGTTCTAGGAAAGAGGTAAGATTGAGTGTGTTGCTAGTGGAGCACCCTTGAAAACTGCACTACTGTTGCTGAATTCTCAAATGATTTCAGTTCCACCTGTGACGGAAGCAATAAAGCAGTGTATATCAGACTGTTACAATTTTTCCTTTGTTGCGGTCATTCGGGTCAGCCAGGTCACGTACTCATCGACGACAATGGTAGGTATTCTCACCAGAATCACGAACTAGTAGAAGTGGAGTTCATCGTCCCTTACGTCGAGTCCAATTACCCGCACACTTCTGAAGAATCGAAATTTTAGGAAAAGCAGGTAATCAGCACTCTGTGGTTCTCATTAGTTCACCAATTGACATGAATCCATGATCAGACGTCAAACAAATCTATTCCTTACAAACCAATTCTCGGAAATATTATCAAAAGCATGTAGTGAATGAGGAGTTCTTCCAGTTGCCTAATGACAATTGGGAATTCCCCTTGAACTTATCATAGTTTTCAAGAGAATCACAGGAAGATATCGCTGGGTTTATATTAGCCTATCATTTGAATGGTTTTCACATATCTCCTATCAGATTATTTGTTGAAATTAATCAAAGATAAACTCAAAGAGGCAAGTGACATGCAAGAACTGGCGTAAACCTGTCACGAGCACTGTTTATCTCAAGGCAAAACGTCACTGGAGAAGGGCTTTCAATATTCATGTCAATGGAATTCACAGAGTTGAGGTTTCTGGCATATATATTCGTGTTATTGAATATAGTGTTGAAATACAACAATATTGAAGGGAAATAATCCCCAACCAGTTCAGATGACTATATTCACGCCATCTCAGTTCACGATGTTTGATTTCGGGTTGCAGTGAAACGGTAAGAGAATTAACGTTTATCAAACAATTTCAGCCATCAATTAGATGAGATGACATATAAATACAGTAATAAAACAGTACAAATATAAATACAAACCTGGCAAAGAAAGTTGTATCATCCTACGTGCAAAAATAAACAAAATAATCAATACGGAGAGGGCGAAATATTGACACGTAAAACTACAAATAAGGCAAACGGCAAAACTCAGGCTCAAACATTTTGAGCGTTGGTTATACCTAAGATAGACCTCAAATAACCGCACTTGCTAAATACTTCTCTGCTTAATAACCTTATCAGTACTCTGCCTAGCGTGTAAGCACTGACTAACGAAATCAAAGTAGAAAGGCTTGAGACTAGAAGTGTGTGCTGAGGAGAGTTGTATTTTACACAAATAAAATATCAATTTTAATATATAAGGATGTTGTACAACACATGTGATACCTCGGCTGGGTAGTAAGCTCGAACAGTGCGCTGAATGGTAGCACAACAAGGGAGCAAACCACGTGTGTACAGTCGCGTCGGAAATCACAAGATGGCGTGGCGCCAAAAGTGGGTAAATGCGTTAGAACAAAATTTCAAGCATTCAAGGTACACTACAGGCTGGTGGGATATTGGCAGGCTTCGGTACACGAAAGTAGTGAGCTGAGAGTAGGGCTTTGTTCAATTATATTCAATGAACGAGGAATCTTGAAGGCAGTAATAAAGAATTGTGGAAGGAAAGAAAAAGGTTAAGGTAAATGAGAGGCACTATACACATGGTTAGTGGAGTAAGGCGAATTGACGTTAGTGCGTTAGTGCGATTGCATGGTTCCAAGTTGTTGTGTTTCTTGTTGTACATTTTTGTGTCTTTTGTCTTATTTTTATTCATTTATTTTTGTTAAAATATGTTTTGCACGTTTTATTTTCATTCACGTTTTTACTCCGTACTGCTACGGTGTGTGAAGGGACGATGGCATACCCCCGTTGCCCAGGCTGTCATAGAGGATAAGTGACTCATTATCTCTAAGTTGCGTCTTAAGTCAATGCTCCACTCTCCCGCTTCAGCAGCAACTAGCAATCGATACTAAAGACAACAAATATACCAGCATATTGGAAGGAACAAGGTAAACGAAACAGAAGGGAGGAATGGGAGAAGAGGTTAAGTTATCAAATTCAGCATGAGGGTGTTGCGAAAGCTTGGGCCGAATAAATGCGAGGAGACATGGTATAACGCGAAAGCAGTACGTCAGATTGAAGTAAAATAAAGAAAATTGTTAACATTACGTAAATTTATAAAAGTTACAGAGCAGTGTGAAAGTAGCCAATAGCGATAAGTGTTTATAATTAGTAAAAGACAGTGTCGTGAGTTGGATAACTTAAGTGATGAGAAATGGTTACAAGTACGCCTCACAAAATAAAGAAGTTTCAGCCGGGCATAAAACCGCGTGAACATAATAAAATCTATGAAAATAGATAGAATTAATATTTACAGCATAGAAGTGACAACTTTATGCGTAAAAATATGCAGTGGTCCATTTAACTGTACAGTACAAGTTTTTTATCCGATTTGTTTAGAAGTTTCCTCAAAATCCTTTTTAGTTTTTTTATTATTGTTCTTTTTTCGTTTTTTGCAGTAGAGAAAAATACTATACTGTTCGTAATTCCACAATCGTTATGAACTACGAGACGACATTAAAGCCAACAGGTCTAGCGTGAAGTTCTAGACGAAATGCAAAATATGTTACTATAGGGAAAGTGCTGTTGATACTCTCTGTAACGGAAAATATCAAAAGGATTAGTACCTGGGAAAAACGACTACTGCCAGAAACGAAACCAAATTTAGCGAAAAAAATTGGAACACAATCACGCGCGCTCCTTGAATACGATGTGTTTTTTCTCTCCATTAACCTAACTTCTGTTATTTCAAGGGTTCTGGAAAAGATCGTGAAAAGTGCCCTTTCTGACTTCCTGTCTCAAGAGAGACTTATCATTCCTTATCAACATGGTTTCACGAAGTCACGTTCTTGCACGTCATGCCACTTACATTTTCTCGATCACATCTCACAACTTAGAGATTCCAGTATGATCACAGTTACTTTATACTTAGATCTTAGTAAAGCCTTTGACACTGTGAGCCACCGACTGTTAATATCTAAAATCAAGCATTATGGGGTCCTAGGTTCATATTTAAGCTGGCTCAATTCGTTTTAAGCAACTATGTAGTGAAAGAAATTATTTCATTTTCATTCACCTTTATAACATACGATATTAACAATAGAGAGAAATTCCACATCATCTCTTATCAGTTCTCTACATTGTCAATGAAAATATTATTGAGGTCACCCTGTCTAAAAAAATCACCATTCTTATACACAGAGAAATAAAATTATTTTAATTAAAATACAACATCAAGAGTTATCAGAATAGAATCCTATTTCCGGTGACTTCCAAATCGGCTGATTTGTCTTGTTTCAATTCACCTGAAATCAGAATTTCCACAGTGAAAGCTCCATTGATGAATGCGGATCACATAGCAAGTCTTCAAAGTATCCAACTAGTGAATGATTGATACGTGAGCTGTAATGAAAAGCATCATTGTCTCGCATTACTGCACCATGAGTTTGTACTACTAAGTATTAACAACCTTCTCACCTCATACATTTCGAAATGTCTCATATTTGTGTGCAGAATGTCAGCATATATCTCACCTTGCCACGGAAACTGATTCAACAGGTACACAGCACGTTGGTGCAGCTCCCGAAGAAGATAAAGACTTTGCTTCTTATCCCGGCAGTTCACCAATAAAAAGGTAATGAAATCTGGAACCATTTATCACTGAAATTTTATCAGAAATGATGAACTGCGAAAATCTCTGGCATTATCTCGAATGTCTTACCACAAAACCACTCGAGTCACACGCTGATTCGTCGGCAAATATCATGTATATTAAATGACTATAACTCACTGTTTCTATTAAAAAAGGTTGTGGATTGGAAGAAACTGTCAAACCTTATGGTGATGGTTCAACTAACCTCATGGTCACCCTCAATAATCACACATTAGAAGAAGATTTGTGGTCCCTGCTGTTTTTCGTGGTTATCAGCTCCGTAATATTGCCTGAATATTTTATGTGAAAACTGATCCACTGACATTTCTGGATTTGTAGAATCTGCAGGAAGATGACATAGTTCGTTTAGACGATAAATATAGTTTTTGTTCTCACCTCTTTGGCGTACTTTTCCAAACACCTTCAAACTGCCGTTTCTTCGGTACAAAAACCGTTGATGAGTGAAATGACATCATAGTGTTTAATTAGTTGTGAGAATTACAATTTACACTACTTATACCTTTCAAACTACTTCCTTGGGAAGGTGATGAATCAAGAGTGTATGATGTTCACAGCCACCCTTAGAGTCGAATACGTTCTATGCATCAACTTCAGTCGTCTCTAAATTGTGTCCAGAGAAGGAAAGTGAGACCGGAATCTAGACTTCAACACCATGCACACAATTTTGTGCGTTGTGGTGCTAAGCGTAATCCCCTGAAAGCTGTATACGACTAACCTTTCAAATCATCATTCATTAACCGAACAGGACGTCAGACTACAGTAAGTGTCGTTTGTCCTAAAAAGCATATACTGAGGAGAAATCGTTTTCCCCTACAACATCAGGACTTGGAAACTTCTGGATGTCGAACCATGAGCTGGACTCAATTACTGACAAGCCCATAGCATGAGAATTGGATACAATCACTTCTTGACGAAGGCGTATGTATAGCTCTGTGATTTCATCTGTACCTATTTCCTCCTTGTGTATTCCTCTCAGAGAATTGTTTTGCTTAGGAAACAGTAGATGGTGAAGCGTGTTATCTGAAGGAAAATTTTCATTTCTCCACAGATTTGTATAGTCGTAATAGTTTGGAGTCAGCACGTCACCTAAGTCATCTGCAACATGGAAAAGTATTGCGTGTCCGCTTCACGGTTTCTCAACAGCGTCAAGTGTCACCAACATTACATGAACTTTCTAAACGTAGGATATCACCTAACGTAGCTTCCACTGCACCAAAGTAAATCCAGGGCTAAAACCAACCGATCAGACTGAATCGACTTAATATGAACTCAATAAACTTCTAGCCCACCTATGGAGATTTTAGGTGTTGCGAGGTTCGTCTCAACGCGTGCACATCTGACCAGTCTCGTACGTCATTTTGCGCTGTTCTTGCGTCCTTGTAACACGCACATTGCCAGAGTTCTTTGTTCAAGCAAAACTAGCCAGACGCATACTGAAATCGTCTCCCCAAATAATCCTAATATTTTTTTCTATTTTAATATGTTGCTCACTATGGCACATGTTTAAACAATCGACACTTTTTGATTTGGATCTTGTTATCAGTAGTTGTGATTCAGGCAGTGTACCATATAAGTGTGTCATTAGACATACCGCACTACATAAGGCTCGTTTGGTGAGGTATATCAGCGACACAACCAGAATCTGACAGGTATATCATTCTCATACATCTGAATGTCAATCTCTGACTACCTTGATAAGTGCACTTGGATTTCGATTACTCTAATTACATAATCATTCATACTAACCATTTTCGCACCACATTAGTGGTTTCTGGTATCCAGTTCTCACTGATTTTGGAGTCCAAACTGTGAGAATAACAAGAAGTGTCTTACGGAATGATGCAGTAATGCGAGACAATGATGCTTTTCATTACAGCTCACGTATCAATCATTCACTAGTTGGATACTTTGAAGACTTGCTATGTGATCCGCATTCATCAATGGAGCTTTCACTGTGGAAATTCTGATTTCAGGTGAATTGAAACAAGACAAATCAGCCGATTTGGAAGTCATCGGAAATAGGATTCTATTCTGATAACTCTTGATGTTGTATTTTAATTAAAATAATTTTATTTCTATGAGTATAAGAATTGTGAGTATTTTAGACAGGGTGACCTCAATAATATTTTCATTGACAATGTAGAGAACTGATAAGAGATGATGTGGAATTTCTCTCTATTGTTAATATCGTATGTTATAAAGGTGAATGAAAATGAAATAATTTCTTTCACTACATAGGTACATTGAATAAGGCACAGTACGACTTTTAATTATTAATGAAGCCATCGCTTTTATCTTTGCGCTCTATCGGATTCCTTATTGTAATTAGTGAAATATTTGTTATCTATTGATAACACATATATGCTTGGGTTAATGTTTATCAGTGACCTCGGTGATAAATTCCAGTACTGAGTGAGTCTCAGCCCGTGAGATTTTGTTGACAGGGGTGTGAGAGGATGTAGGTGGTATCATTGAAAACATCCAATAACATCAGAAATTTATTCCATCTCTCTTAATCTACCAGTAGCATATGAATACAGCATAGTTTCTCTCTTGTTAAGTTCAGTATAAATACAACCGCTTATGAAGAGATGCAGAATAACCATGGCGTCAGCATCCAAATCTATTTGCCTACTTGTAACTGCTTTCTTTCTGTGTACATGTGAATCAGCAAGTAAGTCATTTCTGTCTCCATTGTCTGCCTTCACCATTATATATATCGTGATGAAATGTAACTAGACATCTGCATTTGTCAAACCTTCCATTTATTACCATCATCTTCATTGTGATAATTGACTGAAACATTTGAAGATAGAATTTGTAAGGGTGGAGGCAATTTCACAATGAATCACACGCAAAATGCACACCTTAGATGCATTCATGAGAATATTTACTATGTACGCTTCTTCTTCTCTTCTTCTAAATTACACATTTACGTCTCACAGAGATGGAACGTTAGGCCGTTTATGTATTTGTCAATATCACAACAGCGGAAATGAGAGTGTATCCACTTCGATTAAATTTACTTTGTTGTTTGCTTCAAGATATCAATCTCCGGAAAAATGAAACAACTGAGGTGGACAAAATGCTGAATGATGATGGATGTGAGTCTTACGACATTTTGTATCGAAACTTCTACATGTAATTTGAATATTTGTTTGTTTATTTGTCCATTTTTCAGCATTATTTTTACTCTATACTCAATAGATTGAATACGTAAAAGACAGTACATTCTATGGAGTTCACTTTGACATAAGCATGTACTGAAACCCCGAGAGAAGTAGTTCAACATATTAAGATCACTGGAGACTTTCTGCATGTTAAGAAGTTTTAGAACTACAGAAGGAGATGGAGATGGATCGAACGTTCTGTGAGTGATGCCACAAACGAGACAGACACTCGAGAGACAAACAATACTACACTTCATGACTATCAGTCTGTCGGATGTTGATGAGTTAGATTTGATACAAAGTAGGTGGTGTCGTTGAATGAATCGGATAACATCAGATATTTATTCAGTCTTTCCTAATCAACCAATAACATATGAATACAGCATAGCTTTTCTCTTTGTTTAATTTTAATATAAATACCACTGATTATGAAGAGATGCAGAATAACCATGGCATTCGCATCCACACCTACTTACCTAATTGTGATTGCTTTCTTTCTGTGTACATGTGAAGTCGCAGGTAAGTCATTTGTCTTTGCATTTTTTATGATTTTAGCAATATTTATGAATGTGAAATGCAATTAGATAGTTACGTTCATCAAACTTTCCACTTATCACCATTATTTTCATAGTGAGAATAAACTTAATCATATGGAGGCTGAATGGGTACTGGTTCCCGACAATCGTCCTGTATCTTCACCGCAGAGGGAAATAAAAGATGTTGATTATTTTGCATAGTAGTTCATTGCGTTCGGATCGGAAGATAAGGCCTCACCGGAACACTCTCATAAAAGCCGATCCTGTGAAATCTGTCTTAACTCACCTGACGCCAACCCACAGGCTCTCGCCTCCATCTTCACAGCATGTTGTCTATGTCAACCTTGAAATGTGCAGTATTTTATAAAATGAAATAAGTACGAGGGTTGATTTGAGGTATTATTTTGGCATATGATGAAGTCTGTATACAGATACCGGTACCGAGCAAGCTAGACTTTTCAAATGAAGTTTATTTAGCGTTGTTATGCTTTATGTTGGTGCAATCAATTTTACAATCCATGAAAAGTAATATGTACACCCCAGATCGATACATCAGAATATGTAGTATGTACGCTTCTTCTTCTTATCTTCTTCTAAATTACATATTCACGTCTCACAGAGATGAAAAGTTAGGCCTTTTATGTATTTGTCAATATCACGACGGCGAAAATGAGAGTGTATCTCCTTCGATTCAATTCACTTTATTGTTTACTTGAAGATTACGAACCATTCAAGGAGGATAGATTGGAGGTGGAAAATATTATCAAGCATTATGACGGCAAGTCTCACTACATTTTATATCAGCGCTTCTATCTGTAATTTGAATGTTTGTTTATTTGTTTGTCCATTTTTCAGAATTATTTTTACTCTATACTCATTAGATTGAATACGTAAAAGACAGTACATTCTATGGAGTTCACTTTGACATAAGCATGTACTGAAACCCCGAGAGAAGTAGTTCAATACAGTAAGATCACTGAAGATCACTTCATGCGTGTTAAGGATTTTAAGAATTACTGAAGGAAATGGAGATGGATCGAACGTACTATGGGAAGACCATTGAGTGATTCCACGCAACCTGCAGATCATCGAGTGGAACTTGTATTGGAAACGAGGGGTTAATTAATTGTTTATGGAGAGGACTAGAGCACACAGTGGATCATGAAGGCACTTAGAGAGGACTTCAGATCACTTGGCGAAATGGATATCTATTGTTGAAGCCATGTATAGCACTCGATATCCAAAGCGTTGCTATTTATTCTTTACTGAGTGATTGTTCAGAGCCATTCTTTATTTGAATAATTAGTTAGTGTGGTTAGTGTGGTGTTGAGAGCAAATATGTGACTGCTGTTCATGAGGCTACGAGGTCCAAGGTTATCCTTTTTCCTATCCTGAATTCATAAATTCTATTAACCGCTACCTTCTTGTTTGATAGAAAAACCCAATAACAGACAGGTAGATAATCATCACTTATGCTCACTAAAAAAGGGTTTCAGCCAGTATCGACTTCTTTACTAAGTAAACAATGGACGAAGTAAATCCTTGAACTATACACTGAGTTACGACATGAACTTGTTTATTTTATATGGAATTTCAATATTTTCAAATTCATTTTCCACTTCAAATCATTTTATAGATGCAATGCAAATAAATAAAAAAAACATCAGTCAGTATCAATCAGATATATATGAACAAGGTGAAATGAACACGTTTTAATTTACCTCTTCCAATAAAATTATATTCACTTCCAAATTTTAAATTCTTGACTGAATGACAAAATGAAAACCAAGCTGTCCACAGTGTTAGGAATTCATTGCAAGGTTCTAGGATAACAGTTGAATTTACTAGTGTAAGAGTTACCCTCCCAGTTTATTCATTTGCATAGCATGCTGGATTTCAGTCGAAGTCTAAAGCAACTCCACTTGTCTTCTGGTGATTTTCCCACCGAGACACTTTGTCATTTGAGATGGTCAATGCAGGTCTCGACTGTCAGTGAGAACACCATCATTCACTGGAAATGTGTGTATATCCTGCTGACTAGTCCTAAATAGAATGAAATGCAAATTCAGGTTTCCACTGCCAGTCAATATCAATCTATATATCTATATATATATCTATATCTACATTACAGATGAACTAGTTTGTTGGTGAAATTTGAGAGCCACTGAAATTTATCTCGATTATTGTGTTCTTTCCACTATACCACAATTGGGACACTTGTCTACATGTACTCAACTAGTTTATTCATCGAATATTTTGTCGACGTGTCGTTTCATGGTTTATTCGATGAAAATGAAAGTGGTATGGAATGCGTATATACGGAGCTCTTTGGTTTACTTTTCCAATATCAAGCTGGCTATATATGTATAACTGATTTTCAAATACTTTTCTCTTCTTCAGTAAAATTGGTAAAACAGGTAATAAAGGACGAGAGGAATTTCAGAAGATGTAAGTCAACTGACATACTTTCTATGGAGAATTGATCATCTTTTCAGTTATGAAATGCCAAGAAAACTACACTTCTGTCCACAGCTTACTGAACACTTACAAAGGTATGTGAAATTTGAATACACTTTTGTTTACTGACATGGAAAATAATTCATCAGAATATGTCATAATGTAAATGAATCGCTGTATAGACTATTCTGAGCCATTGTTATTGTTCTGGCTTGCATACGAAGACGATGAATCTAGATGAAAATTGTATAGGTTTGGTCAGTGATCACATATTTGCACCATGAGTAAGAACCAGTAGTCAATTGCGAATCTAATCGAGTGCAGATAGTCGCTGTTCATTTTCAGATGAGTCCGGTAATAACAGTACGTATGTGGCTTCAAGTTATGCAGTATGAATTATAAAAGAGCATATTACTGCTTTCGACATCGACGATTAATGGATTCATTTTAGGGTTGATTATTTGTTTCTTCAACCGCCTATTCCGAGATTATCATGTCAGTTTCTTTTGACTCTGTTTATTCGTTTTTCCCGCGTCTTTTATTATCCTAATCAAGTTAACATATACATTCTGAATTTCTTGCATATGAAATCCAATAGGTTTAATAAAAAGCATGAAAAAAATCAAAGCAGAATACAGTATGATTTCTTCTACACATATTTATTATCTCAATATTTCAGAGAATATTTTAACTCCAGTTTTTTAAGTGACAGTGGTCACACTCCCTTTTTAAGTTCATATGCGTGTGGTTGCCGTTTAGCTAGTGGATTCCACAGATTCTTTACCCTTATTTAATTGAAAATCATTTGAAAATTCTTTACCATAGTTGCTGGCGTCATGCATCTATTCCCTCGTCTGGTGCGTACTGGATTTTATCGGTTAAGTTTGCAGTGTGACCACTATGCTAAGTGACTTGGCATCATGGCGCTCTGTGAATTGCACTTATTAGGTGGTTGAGTTTTCCGTGCTTGTTGGCACTCGTTGTTACTACCTTGTGTCAAATAGAGTCAAGCAGGAGATGTATCACGAGCCCGAATAGCTGATTGATAACATTTCCGACTGCAGAACTGGATGACCCGGTTCCCAACCTCAGGGTGGACATAACTTCCTTCAAGATTCTATATACGCCATACTGACTTGTGAGTGTCAACAAGTGCGAAATTTGGATTAGATGCTTTTCTCTATTCGCCTACAATCATGTAAAATCACGTCTATTTGCTGCCTTGCATTCATATAAGCTAATAAATTAATTATGAAGAGGATAAACAGTCTTTCAATATTTCATTATGATGTATAATTAAGTTCAATTACTACCAAGAATGTTAAATCACGAGAGAAGTAGGAATTCCAATGCGTACCACTATGTCAAAATCTCTCAGTGAATATCAGTGAAATCAATTGTAGAACATGTATAAGACTTATGTATTTTTCACTGAATAATAGAATTGTTTTGAGAAGTGTACATCCCTTCATTTTTATATTTTCTTCAGAACTTTTTGCAGATAATACTCACGAACAAATATATGAAACTGAGGATCGTATCTATGAGTATAGAAGTAATTATAAAACTTCCCCATGGGAAAATCTACATTTTCTATCTGTCTGCATGCCCGCCACATAACACTTGCTATTTGATATTATAACTGTCGTTATTGCCGTTTGTTTAGATAATTTATATGTTCGATCACGAGTTGATATCAGTTAGAGAGCCATTTGAAAATCTAGTAATACTAATCAAAAAGCGTGGGACTCCTTATCAGTAAACACCGATTGGGGTTTGAGGCAAGAACCTTCTAGTTGCAAGCTGAGCTCTTAGACCATTCTACCCCTGGGAATTGATCTAATGGCTCGTGAATGCCAACTTCTGCCAGTCCACGATATGTAGTGCAATTACTAGCTGCTGTCATAGGTGAGTAACTAGGCTCTTAGGGAATATCAGTGTCTCTATTACCTCCACGCATCAGTTTTATGCTTACATCAGTCCACGATACTCTAATAGTTTCTGTGACAATTAACCACCTACATCTCACTCTTAGTTCGTCATCATCTAGTTAGTTGGACAGCTGTCATTATTCGAGTGATCAATAAGATTCAGGTATCTTTTGGTTTTAACTTCAATATTCAACCAATACATTCGGTAACCACTTCTTCATTCTACCACATCAACGTGATAAGTCCCATAAACACTTAAATATCCTTATTCAGAAGATAATGAGATTTTAATTGATACTGTTTTTTTTATTTCTCTGCATCATGGTGACTACAAAATTAAGGAATTCTGAAAAGTTAGTTCATGTTGCAAAATAATAATAAAATTAATGGGCATTTTTGTAGATATATTTATATATTTCCATCACTAACTAAATACATATTGACATTTTTATTCCTCGTGTACAATGAATAGATAGGAGGTACGGTCCAAAAAATAAAGGTTGCAAGGCCTATCTAACTCGGACTCAAATTCAAGGTATCTAAATATCATTCTCTGTCATGCATATATCAGTGTGATGACATTATTCATATTCATATTACTCACATACATTCATTGAGTAGTCTCATTCATAAAAACAGACTTGCTTTAATCATGATTCAATATTTCCTTATAGATGAAAGTAAGTTGATGTGTACAAAGTTTATAAATGCTGAATATGTTGTCTAGAACGATATCCAGAACTCCTCAGTTGAAATGTCCAGAGATGACCTCAACTACAAGAGAAAAATAAGCCATCACTTATCACAGGAATCTCTTGATTTCTTTCAAATTTATAAAAAATAATTCGCTTGTGAAGAACCCTTTCTAGGTTCCTGTATGTTGCTGACAATCAGAAATATCTCCCTTGTGACAGGCTGATAAATAAAAACAATTATACTCCATAGAAATGTTATAAGTCATTTCATATATTATATATGCACGTATCTATTGCTATAGAGAACAATAAGAAAAGACAGAAAAACATCATTACGATGTCTCTAGTATTCGCCTACAGATGAGTCAACACATTCACACTGACGATCAATCTCGATTAAGCTCGTACAACCTACTTTACATTGTGAATGTCCAAAAGGAAATCATACACACCTGCAGAATGTCAAGTATATTAGAGGGAACGAAGCTGACACTCGTCTGCTGTTATTCAACGCTTGTAAATTCCCTCATCACAAAGTTTTACTTCACCATTTCTGTTCCACCTAACGTAAATCTGTTTTGGCTTTCTCCCTCTCGCTGTCTCTAGGAGTTAAACGTTTTATTGAACTGATATCTAAGAAACATGCTGAGAAATCAGCCTTGATAAAAAATACCAGTAAGTATAGTGAACTTCCTGTTAACTTCAATGTGTGGAATTCTTGAATTCATATTTTCATATGCGAATAGAAATAATGAGAGATGCAGCTTCCAGTTGTATAACCACTATTTCACTATGCCATCTAGATACTTTCTCAGATATACTTTAGTTTCAAACCTCATTGCAATAACAACATTACTGTTTTTGTAATTTAGGTCTGAAATCAGTTTTTGAAGGTTTCCTCACTGGAATTCAGGTAAGAACAGACTGACAGTATAACCCTCAGTTGATTTGGTAAACTCTCTTTGCTTACGTGCAAGTGTTAACTTACGACTGGACTCTGATCTACCCCCTATTTCCTAAAAGTAGACAAAAGTATTTTTAGCAGAAAATGCGAGAGATTTCTGCAGACATTCAGAGGCTTATCCAAAACCAAACGCTGACAGATTAACTGACTACATTCCCTTTAGTGAATTCATATCAGAAAAACATGTTTTCTTTGTATTTCATCTTTTGCTTAAGGTCGCAGAATATGGTCAAAGTTTATCGTCGTGGATCATGAAGCATGGAGTAGCCCGCGCTGTTTAATTTTATTTATTGAAACTTAAACAAGTAGCTAGTTATTTTGATTTGATAAATTTATTTAATAATTTTCTAATTAAATAATAAAATGATTTTACTAAGTTTATCCAGACCTTCTTCTTATTTCAAACTAAGAATTACACGTACCTCTAGAAAGTCATTATGATTTGCTCAAAGATTGAGTATTACTAGGAAGTGAGCAAAGTAGATAAAATGCATCTGCGTTTTGATACAATGAGAAGAAAAGCAGTTGTCGAGGAAAGGATGTGAAATGTGATGTGTGTAATTGTGTATAAACTGGTTAGTTTGTTCTTCATCGGCCGATGATTTGATAGTAGCTGTGCTCACGATTTCTTGTTCTTGCAGGTTAGGATATTACTATTTCAGTATCTCCCATACTCAAAGAGCGAGTGCGATGACCATCACAAATTTCAGTCACACTGACTGACTGTGTTGGTCAAGTTCACTGACCAACGACTATCATCTAGATGGGACACAATGGAGCATGCGTTAGTTCCCGCCAGTGCCTTACTCAGTTTCGATGAGGCATGTTCTGCACAACGTTGACTAAGCTACATGAACAGACACTGAGCTTGATTTCAGGTAATTTTGAAAACTTTCAAGACTTTGTCTTCGATGCTGGTCAGGTATGACACTGAGTGTTTCGAGCACTCATCTTGAGAGTCTAGATCTACAGCACTTTTTTCAAAACCACACATATTAAAAGGACAGTAACATGTTTTATGTAAGTGCGTTAGGAAGGTGCTAGATGACAACAAACTTTTACAACTATATCGAAACCATCAGAGAAAGGAAGTACTGCCTTACTACAGATCAACATATTACAGATAAGGTTTGATTAGGATTCAAGGTGGTAAAGAGTGAGCAGCTGATGCCCTGTAGGTGATCAAATGACGCTGAAATAGTCAAGAATAGACTAAGAAACACAATTACCATCGTTGCGTGCTATGCCTGACTCTGATGAATATGCTGTGACACATTCATGTCTTCATATTCTATAATGTGCTAAATGCTGTGTGCCACCGAAAACAAACAAGGCTGTATTGAATGAACAGTGTGAGTGAAAACTTGAGAAAATATCTTACTTGTGAAATCAAACTTTGAAGCAAACAAACCAGAAACAAGCGTGTGTGACCACCTAAATTATGCATAAAACAATCAAAAACCAGTGTTCGATGATACAACGGCTGATATTCAGTTAGCATAAAGAAGACTGGTTTCCGTAAAAGTATAATATGAGTACAAGCATAAGGTTTATAGGCATTTAGTTAGACTTAATATGGAGGCAGTACACTACTTAACATGTATAATTGTTGGTGGACAAGATTAGAACGATGAAGGGTGTTTAACAGTGGTAAGAGGATGGAACAAATAGTCAAAACTGTGATTATAGGAAGAGAAAGTTATCAAAACAATGCAAGGTGGATCAAAGATATTCCTGTGTGCACATTATTCAGGCTTCAATCGTCGGATTGCTGCCTCTTCTGCATATTTTACGGCAATCAGTCACCTATCGTATAGAGAGATTTCATGTATGCTGATGAGACTTGCAGTTGACATCCCATACCAGGCCATCATGTGGAACCCGACTGGTAGCAGACATATTGAATTTGCGATGATTTCACAGAGGAGACCGTGTGGAAATAACAGGTAAACCTTATGGCAGAAATGTAGGCATTCGATAGTGGTAACATAGATTTGAATAAAGAAGGAGGTGAGCCTCTGAAGTTGAGGACTGAATAATATGAGTATATATACTAAACTGATAAATTCATGATTCTAGTGGGTAATTATATAAAAAAGTTCCATATAACTTGCTTTATACATCAAATGGATACTTGTGCCAAAATGGATCGTGAACTACAATTGGCGGGTTTTCGTTTACAGAGTCGAACGTTGGTGTATTCACAGCACAAAACATTCACCTATGAGTCGAAACATATTTACAGATCTTGGAATTACTGTGATCTGTAGTAACTTAGAAAATCATCAGTTGCAATAATTCTACAATTTTGAAAATCTCTCCCTTTGGTATAAGGTGTTACATACAAGCTATTGCAACCAAAATAGGTCATTAATTGTGACTTACCAGTGAATCTTCTGGCCGCCAATCGGTGATGATTGTAAACACTGATATCTCGCATTCACTCCACTAACCGTCTCAACGTGGTGTGTTGAAATTCACTAAAGGATAGACTACAATGTTCGCATGTACCTAATGATTTCACTACTTATATGACTTTTGTTAAGCAACACCGTTCTGATTTATGCATGTATTTATCGTGTCATTCATACCACCACTTTCTCAGCATTTCGTCTCCTTTCGGAAGTGACTGCTTACAATGGAAATCAGTGGTTGGATGAGGTCTTCTGTCAAATTAACCCCGAATCTCCCACTTGCCAGCCTCGATGTTTTTGGATCCACTTTGTACTCTATATTGTAAAATCACTAAGTACTTCCGCTTCCACCGGTTACAAAACGTATCGGCATGGATTTATCATTGTTTCTATAGTCACGAATAACGTCCAGAAAAACTAACTTCGATTTCCGGAACCTGGTCAGGATTTCCGGATAACAGACTGTGGTTTGTAGTAGCCACGTTCAGCTGACTCGAGTCATGGTAAACAGATACGAACGGTCTGCTATTTAGTACCTCTTCTACTTCCACGGAGTAGGTTGTAGGCAATTCGTTTGTGAGGAATCGCTCCCTCGAGACAGCGCTCAACTACTGACACAAGGTACTAATTAACGTCACCAATACTTAGCCATGGTGACTAGCTTAGGGTGTGTTTAGCTACTACTCTGTGGCACGATTTGTCATCGTTACTATTACGCGATCGCTGTCTTATTGTAAGACTTGCCGTAATTCACGATCAGCCTCATCAAAAACTGTAACTTGTTCTCTTTTGAAGTCCCCCTCCTTTACAGTTGGTGAAACGTGAAAATATCATCGAAAATGAATCCACAGAAAGTGTGAGCCTCTTCTAAGTGAACTGATCGAGTTTCCAAACAAGAATATATGCGTCCATATATATTTTCTGCTATGCGACTCAACTTATCAATGAAGGGGCCAAATTAATCCACGCCATTGCTCGTAAGTGAAAAGTGTGACGTCATCCTTGCTATTCATCAGTCTGCCATCATTTGTTCGGTGGGTTCTACAGACTTTATTCGCTTGCCAATGCATCTGTTCACCACACGCTGAACTACTGCTGCTCCTTTCAATTACCAATATTTCCTACGTGATGCTGAAACGTATGAGCCACTCCTGTATGTCCTTCAATTTCATGTTTATGTCGAATGATAATTTCCGTGACAGCATAAGTTCCTGGTTATATGACTTGAACGTGACAGTCTACTTTTACTCAGTCATCCACCATAACATATCAAGCCACTTAAAATAATGAGGTGCAGTATCTCGATACTCTGAGGGTGTAAGAAAACTTGAAACCTTCTTAACCAGACTTCCGCTCTATGAACCTTTTTCCAGGGTGAGAAGTATGACAATAAGTTGTCCACTGAATGTGTTGCTGCTCGTGTCATCAAAATATTGATTTCTTTCAGCTGTATATCAGGTGAATTTATCAGCATGCATTTGCCTACGAACTTTGAACAATTTTCCGAAGAATTTTCATTCCCCTAGAGGCAAGGTCAGCAGGATTCATATTATTTGGTACGCGTCACTATTGTGATTGCGTGTTGTTATCGAGTAGAAAACCTACTCTGTTATCTGCATAGGTTTCAAAGCGGTTGTCCTGTTGAGGATGCAGCCTAATACGATCGTAGTATCTGTCCACTGATATGCATCGTTCAGTTCTAATTTTAATTCTTGTACTATGTATTTAACAGCTTCTCTGTAAGCACAGCTTCCTGTGGTTCCAGACCTGGCACTGTGACGTGCTTCAGAAGACCTACTCTAGACGTCTCCATAATAAAACTACAGCTCACTTCTTTTAAAAAAGAACTCATAACGCGAATATGCTACTGAACCGAACCCTACCAAAGAGGCATTCGAAAACATGTGCAGTGATTTAACATTTATAATAGATGCGGGTAAGTCACCACCTGCAAATCGAGACATGGTTAACTGAATTCATCGTGAGTTTTAGTAGTACTGACTACTATTCCTGGTAGAATAATGACTGCTTCACTGCTAGTCTGTACAGGCTAAGAGAGTATAACGAAAATTGAAAAATTCGCTTTGACTAGTAACAACGCCCCATTATTTCAAATTTTTGATGAAATTTCGTTTCAACGATATCTCGGTGTCATTTTATCGTCCATTAGATGGTCATCATTTAGTTTGTGATGACAGATAAAACAAACTACGAAGCTATAATCCTGCATAGAAACAGTGATATGTCTAAAACATAATCTACTTCCAAGGATGTGATCTATTTCCCTATCATCCTTTATAACTTACTTCTTAGGATGGTCTCAAGGACCGCTTAAAGGCGAGAATTGTATTCCTCCATTGGGATTTGCAATATATAGAAACATTTAAAGAAACCATGCAAACAGTCGGTTGTCATCCAACGCTTGTATACTCGATGAAACCAGAGATGGCAATGTTTCGGTTAATCATTTTCAAGCCTAACATGAGTGTATTTCGACTCTCCCTCTCTTTTGCTATCTCTGTTTCAAGCAGTTTCACCATTAATTGAAATGACATTGAGGGATTTTTTTGAAAGACAAATCTACTTAATAAACAAAAGTGAATATAGGGAATTTCAGAATTCCTGAATTCATATTGTTGGCAAAGAGATATCTAAGATTTGAAGGAGGGAGGGGTAAAAACAATTATGTAATTCAATTCACTAGCTGACCAGTACTCACTCAGCTCAAAAAAGTAAAGACGAACTACCTGCCCAATTTCGTCTCTTCCATGTTTATTTACCAGCCTAACCGCTACAATTGAGCTACTTATATTGGGCATACGATCAGACAAATCCATCGTCGAATTTTTGCTCACTTCCCATCTTGGTTTGGTTAAGGTGCGAATAAAGCTATACGCAGCTGAATACTATCTCACCTCGTCGATACGGGACATCAAGTCGCCTTTAACTATGCTTTTGAAGTTATTTATCTCATATCACACAACCTCTCGTCACATGGTCTACGAGTGCGACTTTGGAGCAGAGGCAATCGGAATTCATATTACTCTTATTATTGTTTCCTGTAATTCCTAGAGGAACAAAGGGCTTCAGCCGTGCGTCTCCATTGCGTTCGGTTCTCTGCTAGAGTCTTCACCTGGCTCCAAGTCTGCCCACACGTTTTCATCTCCAATTCACATGACCTCCTCCAAGTCACCCTTGGAGGTCAAGGGTCAAGGTCAACCGCGGAATTCATCTGCAGAAGCTAAATCTGTGAGTGCGTTCATACAAAATTTGTGTAGCTCCTCTCTTTACCATGGCCAACTACATATTGTGTATTAGGTTTTCTGGAAATGATTTTCCCCCTCCTCTTGTGGCGATTTCTCGACTTTTTTATATTTTATTATGATAGTGATCAAAGTTAATTCAATTAACCCATTTCTTTCTTACACAATTCTACTTAGTCATTTTACTTGTCTTAGTCATCATCGCTTTACGAATTTCTCGATTACTCAATAACTAGTAGTTGCCCCTTCTCAAACTAAATGATCTTGATCTCTCCTTCAAAACTATGATATCCTGTTGCTAACATCTGCTAGTCATTCGTTTCTATGAAATCCTTCAGCCAATCAGATCAAATCCCTGCAAACAATCTGATGCTCACTAGTGACTGACCCTATTCAGGTGGATAGTCACCTGAGTTCTGGTTAGAAACGGTTACCAGTGTGGTACAGCATGTAGCGCGTGATGACACATACTAGCCACGGATGACATTCGACTGGCAGTTGCGCTTCATATAACGCGAATTGTCAGAAGTCGGAATCCACTCATCATTGCATTGGGTTCCAGTGGCTGAATGGTCTACGAGCTCATCATGTGACTAGAAAGTCGTGGGTCTGAACACAAGTAAGGAGTCCCCATTTTAGGAACGGCTGTCCAGCACTCCAAGATTGTCATCAACGAAAGCCACCTTGAAATGTCTGTCATGTTTATCTTAAGAAATCTGTGAATCTGTGTGAGACATTTTCACATCAAAACTTGTTTTCAGCTCCGAGAGTGCCGTGTGTGTCTTCCTTCTCATTATAATTTATAACTAAAACTGATTTGTTCTTATTGTCTGTGAGTCGGAAAATAAAATCCATGTGGTATGTTTCAAATAATCCATAAATGCAAAGAATCTGTTAGTTAATTATTGAATCTTGTCGACTAATGTACTCAGGAGAAACACATAAATGAGTTGAAATCCGTTATCAGTAAAGCAACAAAAAATAACAAAATTGGAGACACTTATTGGAATCAAATTCTTTTACCAAATAACTTGAATATTATGATAAGAAAGTTGTTTAGATGCTGGTCACGTAGTAGTCCTGCAGACTATTGATTCTGCGACGAAAACTATAATGAGTGTAATAAGTATTTCTCTTCGCTGTATTGTTCACCTTTTCAATGTATATACTGTATCCGAAGAATGCATATACTCAAACTGCAGTTTTATTCTGAATGCAATCGATTTCAAATACGTTTGTCCCTCGTACTTACATGCTGCCTACAACGAGTGATAGACTGTGGGGAGTGAGATGACGGATATACGAGGGACACTGAATTGCCTAGAAGATTCTTACAGAAGAGGCGGTAGAAACATAACTCACTTGGATGAAGAGAAGACAGAGTTGATGAAGACATTCAACCAACTACACAAAAAACTAATCACCACCCAGTGGAGACATGCAGAGGAAATAGTCTATTACACTTAACCCAAGCAGCATCGTTTCAACTTCACTTTTGACGAATAACGACTTGAATATTGGGATCGGGACATCAACACAGACTTTCACTCTTTTGGAATCTGTCTTGTTATTACTAACGCTAAACACAAGTAATGTTGAACAAATTGAATTTGAACTTAGAATGGTTTGCGTTTAATTGTTCTAAAGGACAACGGCCTTCGGATTCAACACAAAGCAGTTTGCTTACAAATGCAGTAGAAATACATTAGATGCTACCGTTGTCCACCAGCACAATATGGTTTCAGTTCTTGATAAAGGCGCTAAGTTTGTTCGAGCCTCCTTTTTAGACTAATCCGCTGCTTTTAACTCTATTCCTAAGTCACTTCCACTAGGAAGGCTGATTTCAGCGAACACTCAGTCCTGGGTCCCTAGGTGGCTGGCTTTCTTCTTATTTTATGCTTAGATACAACATACTGATTTGAATAGAAAGCACTCCACTGAGTTAATAAAGGGAGATGGGTGTGCTTCTAGGCGCTGTAATCTTTCCATTCTTTTTTCCCTTGCTTTTGCGTGACCTTCCATATACTTTAAAGCTAACATCAGTAAATGTGACGATGAACTTACCATTTCTTTCTCAGTAGTTTCGGTTTTGGAATGTTCTTATATGAATAGATTCTTGTCTGAAGTTAACAAATAGTCTCACCTAAATGGTTTTAAACTTAATTCATCTAAATGTCATGTTGCTGGTTTTAGTTTCAGATGTGAACAAGACTTGAGTGCGTGGACTGATTCAGTCGCATGATTTCTGTAATATTGATGGCATTGTGATTACAGGTTGTTATTATTATAAGTTATCCGTTCTGGTAGTTGGTTCTGTTTTAGAACGAGGATGTGAATTTCCTGAAGATTTCCGAAAGTTGAGATCAATAATTAAAATGGCAACCAGGCAGCTACAGGGAAAAGAGAACACGATGTATGAGTGAACACGTGTAGGTTTTATTTGATCAATGTGAGAACTATGTGAAGGAAATTCCATTGATGAAGCGTCAAGGTTTGTAGTGCCCTAAATGATTGTAATCATTTGTGGAGCTGAAACTCGTCTCTCTCATACTGTTTTTCACTTATGTATTTCAGTCACGTGATTCCTGTAATATTGACATCACTGTGTGATAGGAAGTAAATCGAATATTTCTATTCTAGGCATCAGTTTCTCGTCGAATCTCTGTTGGTTGTCTTATATCCTGTCGATTTCCAAGAACATTTTTCGTTTGACTCATTACATGAGGAAGTTGAGACTTTCTGGAATAAATCAACTTCTTCTCCTACAATCTGTTAATTCATATATTCTGCCCTTTCTCTTTTGTTGTTCACTATTATTCTTCTCTGGACTTCTCAAAAAGCCTTTGTCATATTACGTAGAATATTGCGGACTGTAAGTAGGATTAGTTATGTGCCTCTGATCAATCTAAATGACATTATTCTCCATAGACCCTCGAATTCTTGCAAGCACTTACCTAAAGTTATCTTGTCTGATAATGAACATCCTCTTTGTAATTCCCACCTTTTGCCCTGTATATCCTCGGGTAAAACCCGAAGAAACTTCATTAGAATTTACGCTCGTACAACTAAATATAAAAATCCTACAATGCCATATTTAGCATGAGTCTTGTGTGAAGAGAAAGTCAGATGTCAGAAAAGAACTTACAAACTTTCAAAATCAGTAACTGAACTGAAAAGTATAAGCAACGACTATTGTGTTCACGTGGTATTATCTACAACACTACCTACTTACACTTCGTTATGTCTCCACCAGTCAATTGTTCAATAGTGGTTTCATCATTAATATAATTAGCACTGTTTTAAATTTAATGTATGTACATATTTATTAAGGGAGCCAAATTGTAGCAATGTGTACGAAAATGCTCAAAATTCTATTTTGTACTGTCCAGAATGAAGTGATCATTGTTATTATTATTAAACATCCGCTTTAGTCCATTTTATTGCGACATTTTCAGTCAAATATAGAAGACGAGCGAGCTGTGAGTGACAATGACTTCAGTATGCCATATATAGTCTTCAATACTATGTCGGTGTCACTGCAATGTCCCGTACAGATCTGATTTCACCTTGAGGCAGAATGAAAACAACTTGTTATCTATTATGAATCTAGTTGTCAAATCATAACCGATGATAAACACACATAACAATGAAGTGCCACTCACTAGTAAAATATTAGGGACGATATGTGCTTATCTCTTGAGGCATAAAGTTGAGAATCTTAGTGTGCAGCAAGGAATGGTCTAGACGCATGATACTAATTGTCTACTACTTGATGTTCAATTAGGAATATCCTCTTTCCTACAGTTGGATGTTTCATTTCTTCCATCATCTCCTAAACACACACTTTAGGATAAATCAGTTAGGATGTCCTGATACTTCTTCAAGCTTGCTTCCTTGCTTTGTCATAGAATGTCCTCCCGTATCTACGCATATATAGTTGACAAGACGGAAGCTGTTGTAGTGATGACACTATCCGGTTCGAGTTCCTTTTCTATAGATGGTCTTTTAGACCGTACCGTTGTTTCTTCCTTTGAAATCAATATCCACAGATGGTTAGAGTCTAAACAAAAGATTTAATGTAATAGAGGCTACAGGTGAATGGGCTGATGAGCAACTAGTAAACTGAGCATCAATCTGGTGAGTTGAACTCAAATCACAGGAACAGGAGACAGTAAAGTTTCACTATACACAGAGTGGGAGAGATTAAAGCCCTAGATTATATATTCAATCAAATGAAGGAGAGAATTAAGACATCCAGTTACCTGGGCAGGGGAATACTAATAACTACTTCTGTCAAATGTTCAGATGTCAGAAGATCCTCAACCTATCGCTTATTTCAGAAGACTCTGTCAAACACGCCGAATACTATGCACGGTTATAAACGTGAAATATCAGAACATGCGAGGACAATTCAATTGTTTATCGCTCCACCAATTAGCAGACAGGATTATAAGTTAGTTTGTACAGTCTATGAATTCACGTTTATAAAATGTGCAGTAGTACTTCTGATGGTTTTTCTGCTCTCCTCTGTCAACCAGCAACAATTGTCATTGTTGTCTCCCGCCAAAAAGAGATCATCTCCAATAAACAAACCGTTCAATGTTTATTCAGTTTTCATCAACATTTGTCAGCTTCACACTGAACACGTAAATCGAGTGTCAGGAATTCAATAGCAACTGCTTTGGCAAATGTGATGAGCACTGAACTATACTGCCTATTGATAATTTTAAAGGATTTCGAGATATCCAATTTATGACCTGTATTCATGAAATATCTAGCACTGACGATATTGTGACCACCTTTTCCCTTTAGACGTAAACGTTTTCTCACATCTTGAGAATGTCAAAGGTGTGACTTTCCTTATGTTTTCCTAGTGTAACAGCTCCAGTAGATACATGTAAATTTGCATACACATTTAGAGATAACATGAGATTTGAGTCGTTGATCGCAGCAAAAAGCATGTTGTCCCATGGACTAGGACCAATTTGATTGATCGCAATGTTAAAATCTTCGAAATAGAGCTTGAATGAAGATAAACTGCTTTTCTACTGTCATTGGATTGGCATCAAAAAAATCACATCTTCCATACTTCTCAATGAATTTTTGAGAGTAGCCGTTGTTTTCCAACACCCTTTTGAATGCTTGATGTGGTTGTGTTCGCTGAGCTGGATAGTTAATTTGCGAAGCTTTCATAGCCCTACTAGGCGATATCCTTCAACATGAAGTATGCGCTGAAGATCTCACCTAGTAGGGCGATGAAAGCTTCGCAAATTAACTATCCAGCTCAGAGAACACAACCACATCAAAATCATCCACCTGAGCTACAAATCTTTTCCATCATACCCTTCTGAATCTAAGAAATTCTTCTTGTAATTTCTCTGTAGACCATGTTTTGCCAGCCCGTTTAGGGCCATTTGGACAAAACTACTGAAATATAAGTATTCTTCACAGCATGTAGGCTCTGAGTGAATACATTTCTGGATACCACCAACTTCAAGATATCGCATGGTGATATCAAGGAAATCAAACTTCCCATCAATTTCATCCTCCACACTAAAGTCAATACTTGCATGTTCGTCACTGAATAGTCTCAGTAGGTAGGTTGTATGACTCGCATTACCTCATACTTCAAATATTTCATCGAAATACCAAAATATCGTACTAATTGTTAAAAGACAGTTATTTATGGTCAAATCTGCGCTATTGTTTAATAACTCAAAACAACAACTTCACAATGTAGTTCCATATAGACATGATGAACCCAAAGCTCTTAAAAACTTGATGAGGCCTTGGAGTAATTGTTATGCACATCATTGAAGTCATGCTGCACAAAAATTAAATGCGGGCAACAATCGCATCGATCAATACACAAGCTGAAAGATTTTGGAATTCTATGCTCTTTGCTATTTTCACACTGAATGTCACACTACTTACAATTAGTAAGCATATGATACTTGTTGGTAATCAGCATTATGATTCCCATGTTTCCAAGAGGAGCATAGGGCTTCAACAGCATATCTTTATTCCATGCCGTTCTCTGGAATAACCTCTAGCATTTTCTCTTGCATATTTGTTGAGCGATCGGCTCTCGCCTGTTGGTTTGTACCCACCCAGAGTTTCTTGTTACTTATTCTTTCTGACCATTCGATCTTCAGTATGAAGCCAGCAGCTTTCGATGAAAGTCTGCAGCTGGGTGTTGGAAATGCTTTTCGCGATGCGCATGACAAGTTTCTGACCCATACAGAAGAAGTGGCTGATATCTCATCTGTGTTGAAAACCCGAATTCTTTTCTGTATGCTGGCTGAGTGCCGAAGATTTCCAAACTGGTTTCAGGTTGACGATTGTGACTGGCTTTGACATCCTCATCCATTCCAACTGTGGTTGAAACGATGCTGGCTGCTTAGATAATTGTAGGAGGTGACCTCTGTTTAATTGTTCCCGTTGGTGGTGACTGGTTGTTGTTCCTGTTGGTTGGTTATCTTCATCACCTCCGTGTTCTCTTTGTTCACCTTGAGTCTTGTCTTGGCTACCTGTCAGCCTCGTGTCAGTGGTGGTCAATTCAAGAGTCCTTCAAAGTTATCAGCCCATAGCTTGATTTGTTTCTCCTCCCTGGTGATCAGGTTCCTTCCAGAATCTGGGTTGACCTCTTCATGGATAGAGACTTGGCTATCTGGTTTAGTATCCTCATGTCTCTTTTGCCTGCGGCCTGTTCTGCTTCAGTTGCCAGCCAGTGTGTTGTAGAATCGTCGTTTGTCTTTTCTAGCACTCCTCTTCACTTCACTCTTGATTCAGTGCAGTGTACACTAAACTCAGCTTCTCCTTCTGTTGACCATCTTTGTATTCAGTCATCTCCTCTTCCACCATCCTCTTCTCCTCGATTGGCTTCCAGCTATTCCTTGTCTTGTCGTTTCCTTCTTCATAGAACAGTTGTACACGGTCATTGTTTACACTTGTAGTATTTGAGGTCATAACATCAGTTGGACGACAGATGGAGGACGTATTAAGAGTACCAGAATCAACTGAAGAAGAATCATTGTTCACTTGCTTACCCGAGGTTGGCGTTGGCCTTGACCAGACCAACAGGATATAATGGACAACGCCAAGAAGATTGAGAATCACTCCGCCAGTAGTCTCAAAAGTTCAAGATAAATAATTCCCTTGTGGGCTTTTAAAATTAAACCAATACTCACTAATGACTCACTACAGGATGAAGCTGCCTGACGTTCTAAGTGAAACTCATGACCAGCTGGGTTGATCAAGGTTGGTATGACGACGGATACGCACCGATAATATTGGCCGGCGATGACCCTATATATGGCAAACTGAAAGAAGTTAGAATTCATCGCCCAATGGATTCCATCCCAGTGGCTGAGTGGTAAACAATTTCGCCTTATGAACTGATTGCTCTGGGTTCTTTCACTCGTGGTGTCATGAGTGAGTACTGCTGATGACGCGAAACTGCCCAGCACTCCTTGGTTTCCAACGCTGCTGCAATTGAAGTCAGTTCGTGTTGATTATCTGAAAATTACAACAGATAATTTGCAATGAAAGCCTCTGAGAAATGTGTATTATGTGCAGACGCATCCTACACAATGAAGTCATTAATTCAGAGTTATTTTTGCCATGATTCACCAACGGAACCACAGAGTAACTTGAGGTTCGTGGTTTAAACAGCCGGTGGACGCACAGTACGGATGAATGCCAAAATAGAACAAAATAGCCTTCTAATGCTCCATTATTTTCAGTGATTCTCTTACTAACGTCGACTTGTGGGGAAATCTATATTATTATTTAGAAAATCATTGAAAATACTGGGTACCACTGGGCAGTAGCTGTTTCGCTCTAGCTTAAGAAAGAAGAGCCCCGAAATAAGACGAAAGAGCTTTCAAGTGCTCCAACAATCTGTGACTTGTGATAAAACAATTCAACAGTTGAAAGCGATCAAAAATCCCAACAAATTACCCCTATAATCTGAATAACAGTTAATAATAACAGTTGTTAAATATTAGATAATGTTATTTGCATTTCGTTTCATTTGAGATTCGTCTGATGAGTGTACCTACTTTGTCCGGTGAGTGACGGTGTTGATGCTATCACCGACGCTCAAACCAAGCACTCATAGTTTCTACAGCCAAAGCGTAATCTTCTAGATCATTTGTTATTTAATCCATTTTAGACTTCAGGTGATTGTTTGAAGGGATTTATTTTGATTGACCAAAGGATTTCATAGGAACGAGTGACTAGCAGATGTTAGCAACAAGATATCTTAGTTTTGAAGGAGAGATCAAGATTAGTTAGTTTGATGGGGTAACAACAAGTTATTGCGTAATCAAGAAATTCGCAAAATGATAATGACTAAGACAAGTAAAATGACTAAGTAGGATTGTGTAAGCGACAAACAGGTTAATTGAATTTTCTAGAATAACTGCGATAATGAAGTAAAACAACCTCAAGAAATTGTCACCAGAACATAAAAATCTAGTTTGATTGACCCAAATAAGATAATAAATCTAAAGAATAGTTCAGCTATAACACTACATGCAGTTAAACACAACCATACATTAGGATGCGATAGGATGACAGTTTTAAAATCTAATGTCGCAGGGTGGAGTGAGAGATTGATAACAAAAGCTTTGTCTATCGAATCAACTGCAAACACATGTCATAGGAATGATTCAACATCTGCCCACGCAGACATCTGGAAAATTCTACTACCCATACGACAAATAGGAGAAGAAAAAGAAAACTATAAAAATCAAGTTTTGAAGTCGTGTGATTATAATTGATTAAAAGATTATAAACAATAAATTTTGTTCGAAACTGTGTCATCCAGTAAATAATACTGTCACTTTACTACGTGATACATCTGATAAAGAAACTAATCTGGAATTAATAAAACACAATATACAGTTGATCATAGTAAAGAGAGGAGCTACACAAATTTCGTTTGGACACACGCACAGGATTGGCTTCTTCAGATGATTTCCGATTGCCTCTGCTGTAGGTGAAGGTCGTACGCGTAGACCGTGCGGCAGAAGACAAGGTGGTAGTCCAGTCAGTATTAATTCTAAGTAATACTCATTATTTCTAGTTTGCATTGGACAACATGAATTCAGGAGATCTACAAATCACTATGTTCACTTTTTTCATTTAGACTTGTCCGTCGGTATATTCTTCAGATATCAGTTCGATAAGGCGTGTAACTGCTGGAAAGAGAGACAGGGAGAGAGAGAGTCAAAGTACCCTGGTGTGAGGCTTCAATTTGACTAAACGAAACTTTGTCATGGATGGTTTTATCCAGTTGACAACCGTTGTATGACAGATGGGTGTGATTTCTTTAAATGTTCCGATATATTTCAAATCTCATAGAAGTATACAATTTGCGCCTTTAGGCGATCCTTGAGACCATCGTAGGAAGTAAGTTGTAAGGGATGATATGAAAATATATTGCACTTTCAGAAGAAGATTACATGGCAGACGTTTCATTGTTTCTCTGCAGGATTATTATTTTGTAGTTTGTTTCATTTGTCACCACAAACAAGCTGATGACCACCAAAAAGGTAGTTAAATGACACTGAGAAATCGTTGTAACGAAAATTCATCACACTTTCGAAATAATGAAAAAGTGTTAGTAGTCAAAGTGGATTTTTTAATTTTTGTTATACTCTCTTAAACTGACTAGCAGTGGACCTGTCATTCTTCTAATAAGTACTAATAAAAATCCTAGAAAATACTGATAACTGTGTCTCGATTTGAACGTGGTGAATAACTTACATCTATGAAAAAAGTTAAATCACTGCACTTCTTTGTGGATGACATCGCAATGGTGACACGTACCAATTCCTATGAGTCCTAGAGACTTATCCTCTACAGGAATAAAAATTCTTTGAAAGATATTCCATGGTTCATAGACAAGAGTATGCCCATCAATTCACCTGATATGCAGCTGAAAGAAGTCAATATTTTGACAGCATAGGCAAGAACACACCCAGTGGACACCTTATTGTCGTACTTTCCACCCTGAAAAATGCTTCATGGAGCGGAAAACTGGTTGAGTAGGTTTCAAGATTTCCTAAGTGAGATTCAAATGAAAATCCCTGGATAAACAAGTGAGACATCAATAGTGGAGAATGACAATCTAAGATACGTCAAAAGCCGAGCATTAATCGAAATCAAAGGAATTAGGGAAGAATGATATTCAGACTGAAATACAAGTTACACCTTCGGAGCATCGAGACTTGATATCTGTCTCTGGATGACTGAGTAATACTAGACTATCAAGTTAAGCCTTGCCTTCTTTCGATGAAAGGAGAAATAAAGATGGGGACGTGGAACATTCGTACAATGTACGAAACTGGAAAGGCTGCTCAGGTAGCCGCAGAAATGAGGAGATATAAAATGGAAGTGTTTGGAATCTGCGAGAGCAGATGGAACGGATGCGGAAGGTGCCAACTGGAGAGACAATAATCTACTCCGGTCACCCAGAGGACAATCACGAGCACACCGAGGGAGTAGCCATCATGATGTCACCAACAGCGGCTAAAGCTCTCATGCAGTGGGAACCAATCTCCTCCAGGATAATGACAGCCAGGTTCAACTCAAAAGGAAAAAAGGTTACAATCATTCAATGCTACGCGCCTACAAACGTCTCAGAAAAAGAGAAGAAGGAGGATTTCTGCAGTCAACTACAAACAGTAATGGACAACGTCCCAAAGAGCGATATCAAAATCCTGATGGGTGACATGAATGCGAAACTGGGAGGAGACAATACAGGAAGAGAACTCACCATGGGTCGCGAGGCCCTCGGTGAAATGAACGAAAATGGTGAACTCTTCTCAGACTTCTGCGCCTTCAATGATTTGGTGATTGGTGGCAGTGTGTTCAAACACAGGGATATACACAAGGCAACATGGATTTCACCAGATGGACACACCAAAAACCAGATAGACTTCATTTCAATCTCAAGGAAGTGGAGACGGAGCCTGCTGGACACAAGATCGAGGAGAGGAGCAGATGTGGGTTCAGACCACTATCTAGTACAAGGGACTTTCAAGGTGAAGCTAAAAGCCTCGAGGATACCTGGGGATAGGCCACAATGCAAGTTCAACACTCAAAAACTGAAGGACACAACCACAAAGGACATTTTCACTGCAACTGTCAGAGCAAAGCAGGAAACACTACGTGGCACCACTGAGGAATCATCCGTGGAAGACCATTGGAACTCTCTGAAGGTAATTTTCAACGAAACGTGTTCAACGGTTTTAGGAAGAAAGAAGAAACAAGACAAGGAATGGCTCTCAACGGACACTTGGAAGCTAATAGAGGAGAGGAGAATGGTGAAAGAGAAAATGATTCAATGCAAAGATGGACAAGAGAAAGAGACGCTGAGCTCAACTTACACAGCACTGGACAAAGAAGTGAAGAAGAGTGCCAGGAAGGACAAAAGACAATTCTACGACAACCTGGCTACTGAAGCTGAGAAGGCAGCAGGCAAAAGGGACCTAAGGACACTATATCAGATAACCAAGTCTCTATCTGGGAAGAGATCAACACAAGTGAAACCTATAAAAGACAGCCAAGGGAACCCAATTACCAAGGAAGAAAGACAGATTAAACAATGGGCGGACCACTTCAAAGGACTCTTGAACCGACCACCACCTACAACCCGTCCAGAAATACCAACAACAGCACGTACACAACTGCAAGTTGACACCAATCCTCCAAAGAAAGCTGAAGTCTTGAATGCAA
Organism: Trichobilharzia szidati; assembly: GCA_944472155.2. Lineage (NCBI taxonomy): Eukaryota > Metazoa > Platyhelminthes > Trematoda > Strigeidida > Schistosomatidae > Trichobilharzia > Trichobilharzia szidati. Next base: position 132,904,006 of record OX235272.1, on the reverse strand, counting down.
TCAAGCTTCTGAAAGCTGGAAAAGCAGCTGGACCAGATGGAATACCCCCTGAAGCACTGAAAGCGGACCCAGAAACAACAGCAGATATGCTGACTCCATTATTGCAAAAGGTCTGGAAGGAGGGAAAGGTGCCTACTGACTGGAGGAATTGTTACCTCGTGAAACTATCAAAGAAGGGCGACTTAGGACTCTGCAAGAACTGGCGAGGAATCATGCTCCTGTCGACGCCAAGTAAAATCCTGAGTCGCATCATCCTGGAGAGAATCAAGGACGCACTGGAAACAGAACTCCAACCAGAACAAGCTGGATTCAGGAAAGGCAAATCATGTTCTGACCAAATTGCAACTCTACGCATCATCATCGAACAAAGCATGGAATGGCAATCAAACCTCTACCTCAACTTTATAGACTTTGAGAAGGCCTTCGACAGCGTTGACCGCGAAGTAATTTGGAAACTACTCGAGTACTACGGCGTACCTCTAATATTCATCAACCTTATTCAACTGCTGTATGACAACGGCACATGTCAAGTGATCCACAACGGAAAACTCAGCGAAGCGTTTGGAGTAAACACAGGAGTCAGACAAGGGTGCTTATTATCACCAACGATATTCCTAATTGTAGTGGACTGGATTATGCGTCAGACAGTGGGAAACGAGAAGACAGGGATATCCTGGACCGACGTGAAGAACCTAGAAGACCTGGATTTCGCGCGTGGATGATTTATGTTTGATGTCACACAAAATCGAAGACTTACAAGCGAAAACCGACAAACTGGTCGAAGAAGCAGCCGGAGAAGACAGGACTCCAGGTGAACATAGACAAGACGGAGGTTATGAAAATAACCAACCAACAACAACAGCAGCAACATCCAGCGCCAATCACCATCAACGGGAGGGATTTGAAAGAGGTTACTTCTTCCACTTATCTAGGAAGCATTGTCTCAACTAGAGCAGGAACGGACAAGGATGTCGAATCGAGAATCGGAAAGGCGAGAAACGCATTCATCAACCTGAAACCAATCTGGAAATCTTCGTCACTCAGCATCAACAACAAAATTCGGATTTTCAATACAAACGTCAAGTCAGTTCTTCTATACGTACTGATCAGAAACTTGGCGGGTCACCAAGAATATTTCACAGCAGGTTGCAGACCTATATCAACAGCTGTCTTCGTTCTATACTGAAGATTAGATGGCCGGAAAGAATCACCAACAAGTGACTATGGGAACAAACAAATCAGGAACCGATCGCTCAACAAATATGCAGGATTGGAAACATTTATTTCCCGATACGAATTTAAAACAAGCAATAAAGGTTAATAAAGCAGGATTTAATGAATTCATCAAATTTTGGTAGAACTCGTCAGCTGAATACTCTACATACACGGATATATACTTTTGAAATTACATTGGGAGATATAGGACTGATAAGTAAATAAACTACATTGAATTAGTCATGCAGAAAGACAGGTGCGAATGTTTTTCCAGGTCATGTGCAATTAGATAAGGGGAGAGAGAGTATGGGAGATCAAAATTAAGATAAATTGCATTACGCTTCAATTACATCACTTAGATAAACAATTAGACATTAGAGAATTTAACAAGAATTGCAACCAGAGGGATGTCAATAGTAATAGTTATAATAACAATAATATAATATAACAATAATAATAATAGTGTTGAAGTGGGTTAAGATAATGCTACTGATAAAGGATAGTTTTAAATGAATCAAGAATAATAATAATAATGAGAATAATAATAGTAATAATAAAATAATAATAAGAGGTAGAATTATAAGTAAAACGTATTACCATGGTAGATTCAGAGTCACGACCATCTCCTTTTGTACACAGAGACCTGGTTTGTAAACTCGAATTGCACAAGCCTCTGCAATTGCAAGCATCTTCTTGTTTCTTTGTCTGCTGACAATGGTGAATGACTTGACTGCGTCGATATCATGCCCGTAATCCACAAGATGCTTTGTTATTGAGGATTTTGGCACTTTGAACTCAGCTGTTTTCAACCATTTTGGCAAATGCTCCATCATGCGAGTAGACAATCTCCTTTCCGTACGACCTATGTATTTGCTTCCACAAACACACTCAAATTGATATACGCAGTTTGAAGTGTCGAGGATTGGCGACTGGTCTTTCCCAGATTGTTGAAGCACTCGCTTAGTGGTGTTAAGGAAAACAAGTTTTGCAGCATAATAAGTTCTCTTGATGGCTTTGTCGAGTCTTCGTTTGACTACTTCCTGTACATCATCTCCTTTGAACGGCAAGTTGATATAGACAGGTTTCTTCGGAACTGTTTGGATTGTTTTGCAGCGGGTGTTTTCTTTAGAGTATTTATTAATGAACTTCTCAGGATATCCATTCTTAGATAAGATATCCTTCAGGGATTTTATTTCATACTCAACAGTACTGTCAGAACAAATTTTTCGTGCTCTATTGAACAGTGTTCTGACTAAGTTCTTTTTGTACTGGATTGGAACAAAACTCTTGAAATGCATGTACTGTCCTGTCCATGAGGACTTTCTAAATATAGATCTTTCGATTGTGCCATCATTCATTTTCGCCAGAAAAACGTCTAGGAATTTGATAGTATCATTTTCCTCGTGTTCTACTGTGAAATTGAGATTTGGATGGCATGAGTTGAATTTTATCAGCATGTCTTCGGCTTTTGATCTGCTTCCACAGGCAATAAAAATGTCATCAACATATCTTAGGTATAGATCCGTTTCTTGTATATGTTGTTGCAGGGTACCGGTTTCTAGGCGTGACAAGAATAAGTCAGCGAAAAGTGGTCCCAAGGGGCTTCCCATTGCGACACCATCAACTTGACGGAATAAACGCCCGTCGAATTGGAATTGGACATTTTTAGTACATAAAAGTAGCAATTTCCTCAATTCCGACGTTGGAATGGGTATGTCTTCAGCTTCTTCACATATGAAGTCTATAGTCTCAATGACTGGCACATTTGTGAAGAGGGAGGTAACATCGAAAGAGACTAAATGTTTATCAGATACGTTGAAATCTTTGATTTGCTCGACAAACTGGAATGAATCAGAAACGATATACTTCCCGAAGCGTTTCCGCAGGGGCTGCAACATTTCACATAACCACTGTGCTAATTTGTGGTATGGTGAGTTTATCATAGAGAGTATGGGTCTTAATGGCGCTCCTGGTTTGTGTATTTTAACACGCCCGTATAGTTTTGGGATTTGTGACCCGATCGGCTTGATATTTCTATATGTGTTTTCATCAATGTATTTATTTTTGAATAGTTGGCGTAGCTGCTGTACAATTTTCTTTTCGATCGACAACGTTTGATCTTTTGCTTGATTGTCCCATTTGAATTTAGATTCATCGGAGAGAATTTGATGCATTTTTTCGAGATAATCTGTCTTATTCATTAGCACTACGCTTTGTCCTTTATCAGCTTGTAGAATAACAAGATTATTGTCTCTTCGGAGCTTGTTTAATGATCTCCAGTGTTCTTTGGTGATGTGCGACTTTTGATTCGTTGGCATGATTCGAAATTGGTGAGCAATATCAACCATCTTTGCTTTCAACCAGCTTTCGCTGTCGTTGGACGTGGCATGTAGCCCCATAAGTTGATCATAAAGATTTTCGAATTGGCATTCGATATCAATTTGCTTTATGTTTTTCATGGGAACACAGAAGTTGAATCCCATTGACAGAATTTCCACTTGTTCTTTTGATAGGGAGACATCAGATAAATTGTGAACATAATTAGATATATCCACTGGGAAAATTTCATTTGGCGGTTCCGGATGAAGTGACTTTTTCAGTTTCTTTTCTTATGATTCTTTTGTCTTTTTAGCAGTGGCATGCAGATATTTAGTGAATTTAAGATAACATACGAAATTTAAGTCATTTTGTACACTGATTAGTTTGCTTGATAATACGCATAAATTACTGATTTCATCTGTTTCAGAAGACAAATGTGATTCAGCAAGACGGTAAAGATTTGGCTGTGTAGGTCTCAAATGATCTTTACGCAGGGATTTGTAAAATGTCCGAGGATAAATATTAGTCTGGATACATTCCTTCAAAAAATCACGTCACGCAGAGTGTTTAGCAATCCTACACCTCAATGTCACTAGATCATTTAGTGCATTGATAGTGCTTTCCGGGAGACGCTTCTTCAAGAATTGGAAACATTTATTTCCCGATACGAATTTAAAACAAGCAATAAAGGTTAATAAAGCAAGATTTAATGAATTCATCAAATTTTGGTAGAACTCGTCAGCTGAAATATGCAGGAGGAAGTGGAGATGGATTGGACACTCACTGAGGAGGCCGATGGGTGACATCGCGCGTCAGGCCATTGCTCGAGTGGAACCCGAAAGGGAAGCGGCGAGTGGGACGTCCAAGGGTGACATGGAAGAGATCGTGTGAAGAGGGGCTGAAACAGTTTGGATTAACATGGATGCAGGTGGAAAGTGCAGCAGAAGACAGAAGCAAGTGGAGACGTGCAGTTGAAGCCCTATATTCCACTAGGAACCCAAAGGAACAATAATAATATAATATAAATGATTTTCATCAGTTGTGCATCTTGAACTCGTCTCTCGTATGCTCGTTAGTGACATCTGTCGTGACTTTGACTTTCGATTCTTGATTGAAGCCGTTGACTTTGTAAGGGAAGTCCAATAGTAGCAAGCAAAACAGAGTTACATACTACTACAAGCTTAGTCAGTAACACTGATATGTCAGCACAAATTCAAAAGGGTGAATTACTTAAGAGTGTGGGAGGAAAAGCAGTGTAACTGACGCGCAGAAACTGAGGTCATTTGAGGAAATATTTCGTGACTTGTAATTTAATAACAGTTATTTGGCAACAATCTGAAGTGCTTATTCCACAAACATAAGGCCTTTTGTGAATTACTCATATGAGTTGTATTCATTAACACTTAGGAAGAATATTTTTACCAAACTCATGAGCGAATGGACAAGCTTGAAGATTAATTTGTTCACTCCCAATGGGACTTCCAAGGGTGACATGGAGGAGATCGTGTGAAGAGGAACTGAAACAGTATGGACTAACATGGATGCAAGTGAAAAGTACAGCAGAAGACAGAAGCAAGTGGAGGCGTGCAGTTGAAGCCCTATGTTCCACTAGGAACCCAAAGAAACAATAATAATAATCAAGTTAAGCAATACATCAAGTCATATAACCAGGAACTTATCCTGTCATGGAAGTTATTATTCGCCATTATCATGAAAATGAAGGATATACAGAAGTAGCTCATATTTTTCAGTATTACATAGGAAATATTGGTTATTGAAAGGAGCGGCAGTAGTTCAGCGTGTGGTGAATAGATGCATCGGTATCTAAATGGAATCTGCAAAACCCATTAAACAACTGATGGCAGACTTACCGATAGCAGAATTGACATGAAGCGTTTCACTTTCAAGCACCGGAGTAGATTACTTTGGTCCATTAAGTGACGACGCCAAAGAGCTGAACAGTGATCAAGGCTTAACTTGTGTTGGGCTGATTGTTAATTACAGCAAGTCCTACTGCAGTTAGGCAGTGATCGCATAATGGGAGCGATGACAAATTTTGACACAGAGTAGCAACTTAACTTAGTCTGAGCCAGTCACCGTGGTGAAGTATGAAGGAGGCTGATTAGGAGCGTGCTTCACTAGTTAAGCCTGATCTCGAGGAAGCGACTTCTCACAAGCGAATTGCTTGTAGCCTACTAGGTGAAAGTATAAAAGATACTAAGTAACAGACCACTCGTGTCTGTTTACCATGAGCGGAGTCAGCTGGACGTAATGACTTCAAGCCATATTCTGCTTTCTGGGAATCCTGATCAAGCCTAGTCAGCATACATGAAATCTCTCTATAAACGATAGGTGACAGATTGCCGTAATATATACAGAAGAGGCAGAAATCCGATGATTAAAGCCTGAATAATGTGTAAGGAAGAATTTTCGGATCAACCTTGCATTGTTTTGATAACTTCCTCTTTCTATAATCACAGTTTTGATTATTTGTTCCATACTCTTATCACTATTAATCAGCCCTCATCTTTCTAACCCTGTCCACCATCCATTATACATGTTGAGCGGTGTACTGCCTCTATATTAAGTTTAACTAAATGCCTGTAAATCTTATGCATGTACTCATTTTATAATTTTACGGAAGCCAGGTTTTCATAAACTTACTGAATATCAGCCATTGTATCATTGAACATTAGATTTGATTGGTTAATATACAATTAAGGCAGTCACACACGGCATAGCAAGCAACGACGCTAATCATGTTTATTAGTCTATCGTTCACTGTCTCAGCATTAATAGATCACCGAAAATGCCACAGTTGATCACAGTATGTGCGTTGGTGGCACAGTGGTTAGGACTCTCGCCGACCATGCACATGGTCCGAGGTTCGATCCCCGCCGACGCACACCTGGTATCTTTGGTCAGCCTGCTAAATTTAAGCTACTGATATCACATGCTGAAAATTTAATACTTGTTCTAGAATACTGTGTGGAATCAAGCTATAATAAAATTTAAAAAAATAATGAAATGTGTAAGTGTCATCTACTATTTTTCTGACGCGAGTACACGAAACATGTTACTGTTATTTTGATACGTGTGTTTCTGAAAAAGTGCCGTGAATCCGGACTGTCAAGATGTGTACCCAAAAACTACAAGTCGTATTTAACGAACACTGAAGATGAACTCCTCAAACTCTTCAAAATTACTTGAAATCATGCTCAGTGTCCGTCCATGTAGCTCAGTCCACGTTGTGCCGAACAGGCCCCATCAAAACTGCGTAAAACAGATGAGCACTGATATTCTTTGGGCAGTGGACGTAACCAAGAGAGTCAGTCAGTAAAAATAATCTCCGTGATAGTCATCACACTCCTCCTTGGTGTATGGGAGATACTAAAATAGACTGAAGTGATATCCTAGACTCCAGGAGCAACAAAATGTGAGTGCAGCTACTGTCAAATCATAGGCCGATGAAGAAAATACTGGCCAGTCTACACACATTTACACACATCGCACTTCTTGCCCTTTCCTCAACAACCACTCTTCTTATTACTGTATCAAAACCTGAACGCATTTTCCCCTCCACTCACTTCCTATTACTACTCACTCTTACCAGCAAATCACAATGACTATTTCACCCATATGATACCTATTTGTATGGCTGTATTTTATGATAAAAGATTCCCCAAGAGGTCTAATTGAAAACGAAATTGTCTGACCACACATCTCTTTCCTCTTAGCCCATTTGATTTCGACTGCTTTCTAGAGGCATGTGTGATCCCTAGTTTGAAGAAGAAGAAGCTCTGAATAAACTAAATAAAATCATTTATTATTAAATTATTCTAAAACTAACTAATTATTTACGTTTCAATAAATTAAAATGAACAGCGTTCACAACTCCACACTTCATGCTGCACGACGACCAATTCAGTTTAGTGGGCCTGGGTTCGGGCTCTTAAGGCAAAGAAAAAATGACAAGAAAACATGATATATTGATACAAATTAACTAAAGGGAATATAGGCAGTATAGGTGTGAGCGTTCGACTTTGGATAGCCCTTTGAACGTTTGTAGAAAAGATTCCCTTTCTCTGGCAAATTTAACTTTGAAATATTTTCGAAGACAGTCAGTCAGGCAGTTTTGTTTTAAGTAGATGAGAGTTCAGACGTTAGATAACTACTGCATGTAAGCAGCTGGATATGATTAAATCGACTACACGTGATACTATCAATCTGTTCCTACCCGTATTTTCTTCAGAATACCTTCCAAAATTGATTTCAGACCTAAATAACAAGAACAGTTGTGTTGTTAGTGCAATGAGGTTTGAAATGAAAGTAAATCTGAGAAGGTATACAGATGGCAAAGTGAAATTGTGGTTTTTAAACTGGAAGCTGCATCACTCAGGTTTTCTGTTTGAATTCGAAAATATGAATTGAAGAATTCAGTACATTGAAGTAAACAGGAAATTCGCTATACTCACGGGTATTTTTTATCAAGTCTGTTAGCTCAGCATGTTTTTTAGATATCAGTTCAATTAAACGTTGAACTCCTGAAGAAGTGAGAGGCAGAGAGTCAAAACAGATTTACGTTAGGTTGAACGAAAATGGTGCAGTGAAATCATGTGATAGGGGAGTTTAGAAGTGTTGAATAACAACAGACGAGTGTCAGCTTCGTTCCCTTGAATTTTCTAGTATACTTGACATTCTGCAGGAATGTATGATTTCTGTTGAGCATTCACAATGTAAAGTAGGTTGTTTGAGCTTAATCGAGATTGGTCGTCAGTGTGAATGTGTTGACTCGTCAGCAGGCAAATACTAGAGACATTGTAATGATGTATTTCTCTCTTTTCTTACTGTTCTCTATGATGAAATATATATATACATATGTACACAAAAATAATTGATATATGCAATGATTTATGACATTTTTATAGAGTATAAGTGTATTTATTTACGAGCCTGTGAGAAAAGAGAAATTTGTGGTTGTCAGCATCATACAAGAATCAAGAAAGCCATCTCCACAACTGTATTTATTTTTGTAAATTTAAAAAAAATCAAGAGATTCCTGTGACAAGTGTTGGTTTATTTTTCTCTTGTAGTTGTGGTCATCTGTGACATGAACATTTTAATTGAGAAGATTTAGATATCGTTCTAGACAGCATATTCAGTACTTATAAACTTCGTGAAGAATAACTTACTCGCATCTATAAGTGAATATTGAATCAGAATTAAAGGAAGTCTGTTTTCATGAATGAGACTACTCAATGAAAGTATGTGAGTAATATGAATATGAATAATTTCATTACACTAATATATACATGACAGAGAATGACATTGAGATACCTCGAATTTGAGTCGGTGATAGGAAGGCATTGCAACCTTTATTTCCTGGACCGAATTGCGTAGCTATTCATTGTACACGAAGAACAAAAATGTCAATATGTATATAGTTAGTGACGGAAATATATAAATATATCTACAATAATGTCCATTAATTTTATTAGTATTTTGCAATATGAACTAACCATGCACGAGTTCTAAAGTTTGTAATCGCCACGATGAAAAGAAATTAAAAAACAGGATTTTTAAAAAAATCTCATTATCTTCTGTGTTTATGGAACTTATCAGGATGGTGTAGTAGAATGGAGAAATGTTAATTCAGTGGATCGATTGAATATTGAAGAAGTTAGAACGATAGGTCACCTGAATAATACTGACCACTCGAATGATGACAACATTTTCAGCTGTCCAACTAGCTGACCGGTCATGATGAACTAACAGTGAGGTGCAGGTAGTTAATTGTCGTAGAAACTATTTGAGGAAAGCGGATTGATGAGGCCGTAAATCTGATCTGTGGAGGTAACAGAAACACTGATATTCCTTAGGAGATTAGCTACTCGCCTATGATATTAGCTAGCGATTTGGAAGAAGTTGGAATTCATGAGCTATTGGATCACTTCCCAGAGGCTGAATGATCTACGAGGCCACCCTGCAGCCAGAAGTTTCTGACTTCATACCGCAGTGAGTGTGTACTGCTGAAGAGTTTGAAAGTTTCTTTTCAGTAGTAACAGGTTTTCCAATGGTTCTCAAACTGATGTCAACTCGTAACTAAACATGTGGACTATCTAATAAAAGCCATAATAATGATAGTGATAATGTCAAATTGCAAGTGTCGTGTGGAAGGCACACAGAGAGAGATAGAAAAAGTATATTTTCTCATAGAGAAGTTTTATAATTACTTTTATACATATTGAAAGGCAGCTGGTTCCGAGATATTTCGTCGTCAATATTCACTGCAAAACTTCCTGAAGAAAATGTCGAAATGAATAGAGGAACACTTTTATATACAATTCTACGATTCAGTGAGAAATGCACTAGTTGAATGAATCATCGGTAGTTGGTTTCTCTGGTATTCACCGAGAGATTTAGACGTAGTGGTAATCAGGAATTCTAATTTCTCTCCTGATTTAATATGCTGGGTGGTTAATATATACCGACGTAAATTATGCAACATACTAAAATACCAAAAGACAGTTGATCAGTAATGTAATTAGTTTATTATCTCATTTCAATGGAAGGCAGGAAAGTGACGTGATTTCAGATGATTGCAGGTGACCAGCCGGAAGCCTCTGATCCAAATTTCGCGCTTATTGGCAGTCAACAGCCTGCCTCTCCTAGATTGGGAACCGGGTCATTCAGTTCTACAGTCAGAGACATTGTCACTGAGCCATTCGGGCTCGTGATATATTTCCTGCATGACTGTATTCGACACATGGAGGCAACAACGGGTGCTAACAAGCACGAAACTTCCAACCACGTAATAACTACAATTTACGGTGCACCATGATGCCGATTCACTTTGACTAGTGATCACACAGAAACGTTAACCGATAAAATTCAGTACGCACCAAACGAGGAAATGGATGCATGACGCCAGTATCTACGGTAAAGAATTTTCAAATGATTTTCAAATAAAAAGAATCCACTAGCTAAACGACAACCACTTAAAAGAGAGTGTGGTCACTGTCACTTTAAAACTGGAGTTAAAATATTCTTTGTGTAAAAGAAATCATACCGTATTTCGCTTTCAATTCTTTCATGCTTGTTATTAAATCTATCGAATTTCATATGCAAGAAATTCAGGATGTACATGTTAACTTGATTGGGATAATAAAAGACGCGGAAAAAGCGAAGAAAAACAGAAGCAGAAGAAACTAACAGGAAAATCTCTGAATATGTGATTGCAGTAACAATCAACCGAAACTAAAATGAATTCACTAATCGCCGATATCGAATCCAGGAATATTCTCTTCTTGAATGCAACCTGCATAACTTGAAGCCATATGTGAACTGTTATAATGAGACTCATCTGAAAGTGAACAGCGACTGTCTGTACTTGGTTGGATTTTCAAGTGACTACTGTTTCTTACCCATAGTGTAAGTGTGTGTGATCACTGACCAAACCTATAAAAATTTCATCTATGTCCGTCGTCTTCGGGTGCAAGTCACAACAATCACAATGGCTCAGCTAGGTCTATAAAAGGATTCATTTAATTGATGTCATATTCTGATGAATTATTTGCGATGTCAGTAAACAAAATTTATTCAAATTTCACAAACCTTTGTAAACTTCTACTAGGCTGTGGGAAGCATAGTAAGTTTCCTGGCATTTCATAACTGAAAAGATGATCAATTCTCCTTATAAAATTTGTCAATTGACTTACATCTCTTGAAACGCCTCTTGTTCTTTATTACCTTTCTTACTAATTTTACTGAAGTGGAGAAAAGCAGGTGAAAATTAGTTATATGTATGTATAGCCAGAGACATATTCGAAAAGTGAACTGAACAGCTTCATATACACATTCAATATCACAGTCATCTTCATCGAATAAATCATGAAACGACACTTCGACAAAATATGCCTTGAAGGAACTAGTTTAGTACACGTAGACAAGTGTCCCAATAGTGGTATAGTGGAAAGAACACAATAATTGAGATATATTTCAGTGGCTTTGGAAATTTCCCAACAAACAAGTTCATTTGTAAAGTAGATTCGGTTGATATTGACTGCCAATGGAAACCTGAATTTGCATTTCATTGTATTTAGGACTAGTCAGCAGGATATACACACATTTCCAGTGAATGATGGTGTTCTCACTGACAGTCGAAACCTGCATTCATCATCTCAAATGACAAAATGCCTCAGTGGTAAAATCACCAGAAGACAAGTGGAGTTGCTCTAGAATTCGACTGAAATTCAGAATGATACTAAAATCAATAAGACATGAGTGCATATTTTATGCTATTTAATCCAGTTGTTTTTCCAGCACCTTGTACTGGATGCCCAAAATTGTCGATTTCTCGGTTCTCATCCTGTTATTCAATCAAAAATTCGACATTTGCAAAGGAATACATTTTTATTGAAAAAAGGTAAATTAAGACATATCCATCTCACCTTGTGCCTTTATATCTGATTTACATCGACTACTGGTATCTTCATTTAGGCGAATAGCACCTATGAGACGGTTTGAAGTGGAGAAATGAACTTGAAGATAATAAAATTCTCAATAAAATAACCTATTTCATGTCGTTACTCAGTGTATATTTCAAAGATTTACTTCGTCCATTGTTCACTTAGTAGAGAAGTCGAAAATGACTGAAGTCTTTCTTCAGTTGAGCGTAACTGACGATTGTCTATCTGTGTGTAATGCATTACAACGATAATCGTGTTTTTATACCAAACAAGAAGGTGGTGGTCTGTGACATTCATGGATTCAGACTTAGAAATGTGATGACTTTGGATCTCAGTAGTCTAATGAACAGTAGTCAAATGATTGCACTCAACAACACATTGACTTATACAAACTGATGATTCCAATAAAGAATGAACTCAATACCGTGGTTTCAAACATTTACTCAGTGAAGAATCGATAGTATCCCTTTTGGTTCTGAGTGATACACATGGCTTCGACAACAGATCTACATTTCACCATGTTTTCTGAAGTCGTCTCCAAGTGTTTTCATGATCTTCAACGTGCTGTGATCCCTTCCTTACAGAATTCACTAAATATTCGTTTCCCATTCGAGTTCAACTCGATGGTCGGCAGTGATCTACTCACAGTGTGTTTTATCCATCTCCTTTTGAAATCCTTAAAATGCAGAAATTCTTCAGTCATTTTACTGTATTGAACTACTTCTCACGAGGTTTCTGCACATGCTTATGTCAAAATGAACACAATAAAATGTACTGTCTTTAATGCATCCTATCTATGTGGTATAGTATAAAAAAGTGCTGAAAAAGCGACAAACCAACAAATAAATATTCAAATTACAGATAGAACCGTTGATATTAAATGTGGTGAGACTTACCTTCATAATTCTTGATTATTTCTTCCACCTCAACTGTTTGATTCCTGAGGAATTCGTCATCTTGAAGTAGAGAATAAAGTGTATTTAATTGAATCGAATGCAATCTCATTTCCGCTGTTGTGATATTGACAAATACATAAAGGGGCTGGAGATCCTTCCATGTGAGACGTGAAGAAGAAGAGAATAAGAAGCGTACATAGTAAATATTCTGATGAATGCATCTAAGATGTGCATATTGCGTTTGATGGATTGTGAAATTGCTTCAAACATCACCAATTCTACCTTCATATGATTCAGTCAATTATCACAATGAAGATAATGGTAATAAATCGAAGGTTTGACAAATGCAGATATCTAGTTACATTTCACCAGTGTATATAATGGTGTAGACAGATAATGAATAGAGAAACGACTTACTTGCTGCCTCACATGTACACAGAAAGAAAGCAGTTATAAGTAGGCAAGTAGATGTGGACGCCAACGCCATGGTTATTCTGCATCTCTTCATATTCGGTTGTATTTATATGAGAATTTCCAAGAGTAAAGCTATGCTATATCAGCACTTGACAGACTGATACCCCTTGAGTATTGGTCATTGATAAACATAATCACACGCAAATACACGTTAACAAAAGATTACAAATATTTTTTCTAATTACAACACTAAATACTTTAGAGTGCACTGGTCAAAATTTACGCCTTCATTATTAATTAAAACTCGTACTGTGCCTTATTCAACGTAACTGAGAAATGAAAGGAATTATTTCATCATCATACACCTTTACAACATACGATGTTAACAATAGAGTGGAATATCGGATGGTGTCTCATTGATTTTCTACATTGTTTCTGAAAATATTATTAAGGCCATCTTGTCTGGAAACCCCACCATTCTAATACACATAGAAATACAATTATTTTAATTGAAATACCACATCAAGAGTTATCAGAAGAGAATCACGTCTCCGAATAACTTCTAAATCGGCTGATTTGTCTTGTTTGAATTCACCTGAAAATAGGATTTCCACAGGGAAAGCTTCATTGATAATTGAGAATAACGCAGCAGGTTTTCAAAGTACCCGAATAAAGAATCGGCGATCTATAAGCTCTACTGGGAAACTTTATTATCTCGCATTACAACACCAGTTTCTAAGACGCTTTTTGTTTTTCTCACAGCTTGGACTCCAAAATCAGTGACAGCTGGATACTTGATGACTGATGTTCTACAGAAACAAGTAGTGTAATGCAATGGTCGGTTTGATTGGTTATGCAATCAGAGTGGCAGAAATCCAAGTAGAGTTATGATTGTATTCAGAGATTGATATCCAGAAGTGTGAGAATGATATACTTGGCAGATTCTGGTTGTGTCGTTGATTTACCCCCACCGAACGAGCCTTATGTAGTGCGGTATGTCTAATGACACACTTATGTGGTACACTGCCTGAATCACAACTACTTATAACATTACCCAAATCAAAAGGTGTCCGTTATTGAAACGTTTGTCGTAGTGAGTGACATATTAAAATAGAATAAAATATTAGAATTATTTGGGGAGACGATTTCATGATATGTCTGGCTAATTTTGCATGAACAAAGAACTCTGAGGATATGCATGCTACCAGGATGCAGGAGGGACGTAATTTGACGTACGAGGCTGGTCAGTTGCGTACTCTTTGAAACAAAAATTGAGGGGAGAAAATTTCACTCCTCGAATTGTGTACATTGCTTATCAGCAACTAATTTGCAAATTAGGAATTCGATTAATGACGTCATCGGTTCACCCAAGTGGCCTGCTAGAAATCTGGTGGTTTGAAGTGACTCGGCTATCTGAAATGAGTCAAACCGGGTACACTGATGACGAGTTCGGCCTCAAACGAGTGAAACAGCCATCTGGTGTTTAGATCACCTCAACTTTGCTAACAAGTCCTGCTGTTTGGCATGAGTGGTGGTGTCCAGGTATTCATTTCAGTCAATGAGTAGCAGATAGTTTCTGCTGACAGGAAAGTGCCACGTTTGACACAGACCATAGAAGGAATAAAATAAATCACAAGAATGAATTAGTCCTGTACATAAATACACAGGAGTCAAGATTACATCTCAACAAAATTTACTGGCGACATTATGCAGGAACCAGTGTCTTTTTCACAAACACACACACACCTTCGCTATTGAACTAAACTACGTTCCCATGTGTGCACTTTCTACTCGTATAACGAAAAATATAGAAGGATTTTGGATGAAGATACGAAACTAACGTGGTCGTAATTTGACTACAACAGTACAGATGGTGAAGTACTTTGTACTTTATTATATGTGACTCTCTTCTGATCGAATTTCACCTCCACCAACTAGTTTGCCTACATCATTCTGACTACTCCAGCAGACTTCAGTAGCTTATCTGGAGTTTGTGGAAATTCATCTCGGGAGGCGATGAACGTAGGCAATCATTCACTTAAGATGCATGTTAAGTGACCATTATGACTGTTTTACTCACAGAACATTTGTAGTGGTATTATGACTTTTGTTGTTAATATGCAGTTGAATGTCAAATCATGATAAACAAGTCTCATGGTGTGTTGGATATGAAATTCTTGATTTCATTTGGAATGATACAGAGTTTCTCTGTATGGCATCTAAAGTCATTTATAGGTTACAGTTGAACAATTTAGGCATTCAATGTAGCAAGGACCAATACAAATTAGCCTGATTCCTTAATTCTATCATCTACTCATCTGACACTGAATTAATACATCGGCGTTAACTTGTACATTCCGATTGTGGAAATATTTTCAACACTTAAACAAGTTGAATACATGATGCGGAATTCTGGAAAATAAGGAGTGATTAAATGAAATTATCGAATGTTGAAATTGATTGAGTGATAGGCAATTAGAGATGAAATAGTCAGAAAAATAAAATAATGAAGACAATGATAACTTGTGAAATGCTTACTGGGAAGGTGAAATCGGCGATATCTTTGCATTCATTTGATGGCAGCCAAGGCCAGGAAAGTGATTGCACAGATTTCTTCTGAGCATACATGTCTGGCTTCTTCAAGTGGTTTCGGATGACGTCAGCTGTGTGTAGAAGACAAATTCGTGAAGCAAACTTAATATTGGTCGCAATGCTATCAATATCTTTGATTAATTTTTAATGACGGCTTTATGCTAACTATTATCCAGTGTTCTACGACAGTTACGGATAGATCTTGTTTTCTCTTCGCAGGATGTTGATGATGAATCTGCCTAATTTTATGCTTGGTAATACTAGCTTCACAGGAGCAGTCACACTGGAAGATACAAATATGGGGGAGAAGGGATGTTAGACAGCCTATCCTTATTTCTTGAAATTGGAATCAAATTGGTTGTGAAGAGACAGCGTACCTCTATCGCGCACTGAAATATCTCATAAGTACTTTGACTTACCAGAATCAGAGTTCCTAATCTCGTTTCTGTTCTTCTATTCATCTAGTATCGTTCGATTCTTATATACCTGAAATGGTAACGAACTTATCTAACAGAGGATTATATTCTACGACCCAGCTCAAATGGTACCCCGTGCTTGATCATTTTGAATTCCTTTTTATTATTTGCATTCTGTGTTATGCTGACACCATCCTGTTGACACAGGTAAGTAAATTTCCTTTGATAAGAAAATATTCATGGATGATTCGGAGCTACACAAGCTTCAAAAATTCGCCATAATCTCCCATGTAATGTCATCCTAAGAAACTAAAGTTAGACAGGATTGTATTTCTGAGTGTTTTCAGAAGTCACTAATGAATGGAATTCATTTGAGCACTGAACACCAGATTGAATGTTTGAGATAAGTATATCCAAATTTTAGTTATAGAGTCGTTACAGTGCGGTTGACTCACTAAATCATTTCCTCAATAATCTCAATTGTTATCTCACTTATATTGGTTTTGATCTCACATTCCTTAGTAATCTGCAGTCCCTACCTTGTGTTTTGGCTTTATTACTTATGGGTTAGATTGGTTACTGATTCATTTCGTAGTAGTAGTATATATCACTGTGGAAATCATTTTTCGTGCTGCCAGATTTGACATTTCACCAAGGACATTTCGTGCTGAGGCTTGATGACGTCTTCATCAGTTAGTCCAACAAAATGTGATGAATATCAAGGAATCACTTTTTCATAAAAGAGATAATATTTTTTATTCCGGTGGAATTGTTGGAATCCTACCAGTGCTGTTGGATTGATGTCTCGGTTGATTTGGAGTCTAAGAATAAGTGTGCAGTTTCTGTTTTCACGTCTTCCGTTGTTTCCACACAACAATTTTCTTTCAGCTAGCTGAGACCAATTGCAGATGTCTTCGAAGAAATCCCGGGTGATAATCAAATCGATTAATTAGACCACAGGTTGAGTGACACGTATAATCGAGACACACTGAGTCTGTTTTAAGCACGCTACTATATAGTACATAAAACAATGAAATATAATACCCAAACCTAATGCTTAACTATAAGAAAATGATTGCTATCGGTGATAAGGAGGATTAATGCAATAAATGAGTCAAACTTCGACAGCAAACAACATTGATGGTAATAGATAGCAAATGTGAACTATACTACTTACTAGTAGTAGGCAGTATAAAGCTGAACATGGTTAAAGGATAACAAATCACAGGCGATAATAATACCTTCATTCCAAACAGTACTTTTTCGTACAAATGGGGAGTCCTTAGCATGTAATACAACATTCCATCTTAATTCCTCATTGCAGGGACAATAATTGAAATAGCGCACTCACTTTAACTACAGTTTTCAGTAAGAAATAGTAAGAAGTGAATAAAAAAAATAAATTGAGAATATTAAAACAATGTTACAATGAGAAAGAAACAAAATACAGTTTACTTAGAGTTCCTCAGTAACTCGGTAATTTGCCGTCTCACACGTTTCTCATCACATATATAAGGTATTGTAGAGATTTCGTCCTTAATCGTACGAGTATACAGTTTTCTATACTTGCTTCTAGTTCTACCTGATGAGATGCAGGGAGAGAGTTGTGTATGGAGGGGATGTTCAGAGTCTGACAAGATACTATTTGCTAACTGCTTGCAGGAATCCAAGTATCTGCCCACAATAGTATTAACGAGTTCGTTTAGCTACACCTTACTCGAACTACTGACGGCTTTTAGTGCCCTACGCAGTATTACAAAGTTTTTATTAGGTTGCCTTGTAAAGATTAAGCCGGAACAGCAAAGTGTGTGCAGCATGCAAGAATTAATAAACGTTAACAGTAGAGATGGAAGGATACTAAATGCTTGAATAGAACGTCAAACGAGATATGGTTCTACATAAACTACCATGATGTGGGAAGACAAAGAAAAGTTGATCAGAGTAAATTCACGGTTTAAGGTATTTAACATTCGATTTGGCTTCAACTCCAGTATTATTTATGATAATGGAAGCATGCGAACTAACCAGTTCACGTGAGTCGCACCTGCATCTGAAAGTTCAAATAACCAACTGCCATTTGGATGGAGCGATCAAGCTTAAGACAATTCTACGAGGACCACTGACTAATTTCTGATAAAATCTTATTTCTCAACAGACTGACTGAGAAGTAACCATCAGCGTGGAAACAGTCAGATCATCAGCATACTTAACAAAATTAGCTTCGTAAGAATGGGAGGCAAGTCATGTGAAAAGAAGGAAGGCAGAAAAAGAAAAAGAACAGATTCCTGGGGAACACCAGTTAGAGTAAGTGAAACAGTTGAGATCTTCCCATTGTAAACAGTGTACTGCTTCCTTTCAGAAAAACAAGAATGTAACTACTTGGAAATCCAGCACTGTGCTTGTGACGCAGCCAGCTTGTTTAACAAAAAAGGCCTTTGTACAGCAGTGTTGAAGGCAGATGTAAAATCAAGCAAGGCACACCGAACATTTTTGGCACCTCCCTCTAAACTTGAGGAAATATTATGATGTAAGACGAAGGTGGCATTAAAAATTCATCCGCTGTGTTTATAAGCATATTGACTGGGGTCGTTGAAAGCCCTCAATGAAAGTTAAAAGGTGAAAAGTTGAATTGTTAGCAATAGGTCTGATACTGACGGTTTGCGCACTTGATGATTTAGGTGCAGGAACAATTTCAATATCCTTTTCTTTAACTTATTTGAAAGATTTATTACTATTGTGTACTGACAACGTTCATTTCACGTTTGAAGGTGAACATTTTCGACGAGTGGATGGCGTTGCTATAGGGAGTCCATTAGGACATTGGTTAGCGGACGTTTACATGTCTTATGTTCAGAACTTGTCCCTTGATTTGATTTCTAAATTGCCCTTCTATAGGAGATATGTAGATGATATCATTTTGATATGCGATGATCATGAAGATGCGAGTCGTCTATTGGACAGACTTAACTCTGTACAGAATCATATTAGTCTTGCGTGCGAGGAAGAAAGTCGCAACCAGCTTGCATTTTTAGACAAACTTCTGAGTGGAAGAGATGATGGTTCAATAAGACGACCAACCTACAGAAAGACTACTTGGACAGGGCAGTACCTTAATTTTCACAGTTTCTGTCTACTACAGTATAAGAGAGGCTTGGTGAAATGTCTATTCAAGAGGATTCAACTTACTTGTATGGCTGATGTTATCGACAAAGAAAACGAAATATTGATGGAAACTCTTGTTGAAAACGGATATCCTTTAAAATTTTTCACTAGGTGTAGAAGTCAATTAGTTTCTAAACCTATAATCCATACCACCCTTAAGAAAAAGGTTTTCACCAAATTACCAAATAACAGGGAAATAAACACTAGGATTTTGAGACAATGGTTAAATTCGATCATCCGTAGAAACTTTGGTAAATTCAACATTTTCAGATACATATCTAATTGACAAGTAAATGTGTGATCAAATTGTTCGAAATGCATATCGCAAATACATCACATTTTCAGATAATCTCCGTCTTATAATGCTATCCAAATCAGGTATGTGTCATTGGCAAAGTCTAGATCCTCCAAGTTTTCTTGTGTGGTCTGTTTATTGCCTGTTTCCTCGCTGCTCGCCTCTGTTTGTAGCATTATCCAGTTTCCTGAAAGCAGAAAAGTCATTGGAGATAGTAGGCGGCCAGCCAGCCTTGTCTTACTCTCGTCTTCACTTAGAAGGATTCCGTAAGTTTCCCTTTGTGGATTACTTGGCACGCAGCATTGTCGTACAACTGTTGGATGCGATGTATAATTTTTGGTGGCACTCCGTAGTAACGAACTAGTTTCCAAATCACCTCTGGATCGACGCTGTTGAAAAGCTTTTCAAAGTCGATGAAGCTAAGGCAGGGAGGTGACTGTCATTTCAAGCTCTGTTAAATGATTATCCGTAGTGTTGCAATTTGATCGGTGCGTGGCTTGTTTTAGTGCTTCCACGCGAAGTTTCTCGTTCAGCAAGTGTTTGATTCTATCCGGGATTATGTGGCTTAGTATTTCGCCTGGAATGGACAGGAGTATAACGTTGCGCCAGTTCTTGCATTGACTTAAGTCCCCTTTCCTTGGCAGTTTGAATAAGTAGGCTTTCTTTTTATCTTCAGATAACTTGTCGTTTCCTGAAACAGTGTTCGGCAGTTTTTCTAGTGAAAATATTTGGTGTATATGCGGGATTCCCTATTTACTAGCCCTTCTCATGGAAAGCCAACTTGCAACATTAGTGATAAGCTTCGCATGCAATTATGTTTCTAGTTAGTACAAGCAACGGAATATCCTTCCTTAGAGCTACCTTATTTCAGTATTCATCAGTATTTCAAATCTCGTTTCTGTGCTTTGATATTCATCTTCGTGTATTTCACCGAGACTTCACTGTACTTGTCGAATTTGCGTTTCTCTACGTATGACTGACTGATTAAAATGAGTAGTCACATGCCACATATATCAACCAGCAGTTCACGCTAGTCAGATAGAAATGACATGAACACTGGTCGACCGTTTCACTGGTTTCTGGCTGAGATCATCATCAGTGTACTCGGTCTCACTCAGCTCAGACAGCCAAATCAGTTCAAATCACCAGATTTCTCGCTAGCTACCTGAGTGGACAGGTAAACTGCAAATAGTGAAATGATTTGCGAATCATCAATTTGAACACATCGAACATCGAAATATATTTCACCGCAGGAGCCAAATACCAAATCTATTTACAACGCGCTTAGTATTTCATCACTTGGTCTTTGTGTAGGAGTGAACAAATTAATCTTCAAGATTGTCCATTTGCTCATGAGTTTAGTGAAAATATTCTTCCAAAGTGTTAATGAATACAACTCATATGAGTAATTGACAACAGGTGTAATGTTTGTGGAATAAGCACTTCAGATTGTTGCCATTTAACTGTTATTAAATTATAAGTCACGAAATATTTCCTCAATTAACCTTAGTTTCTGCGCGTCAGTTACACTACTGTCGCTCTTTCGATTTTATGCTTAAATATCAGTGTTACTGACTTAGGTTGTAGTAGTATGTATTTCTGTAAGGGAAGTCCGATAGTAGCAAGCAAAAACAAAGTCAGCACCTACAATCAAGAAACGGAAAGTCACAGTCACGACAGATATCACTAACCGCCATAATGCAGTCCTGAATAATACTTCGAAATACGTATAAAAGGAACAGTATAAGGGAGACGAATTTTAGCTCCACAAATTATGAAAATCATTCGATGCACTACAAACCCTGAGGTTTCATGAATGAGTTTACATAAACATAGTTCTTACGTGGACCATATAAAATATGCACGTGTTCACTCATACATCGTGTTCTGTTTTCTCTGTGGCTGCTTGGTTCCCATTACAATTATCGATATTTACATTCGGGAATTTGCAGGAAATTCGCATCCTCCTTCTTAAAAGAATGAACTACCTGAACGGCTTACTTATTTAAATAACCTGTGATCACAACGCCGTCAATATTACAGCGATCATGCGACTGAATCAGTTCACGCATTCAGGTCTTGTTCGTATTTTGAAATAAAACCAGCAACATTTCATTTAGATTGACTAGCTGTGAGACCATTTGTTAACTTCAGACACTAATCTCTGCACATAAGAGCTATGCAAAGAAAAAAACTACTGGGACAGAAAAGGTTATATCATAGGCATATTTACTGAAGTCGGCTTTGTTAGAGTATGGAAGGTCATGCAAAAGCCAGAAGGAAGGGACTGAACAGATTCCAGAACCTAAGGGCACAACAGCTTCCGTTTGTTGCGAAGTAGGACGCTTTCCATTCAAAATCAGTATGTTGTTTCCTACCCGACAAATAAGACGAAAACCAGCCAGCTTGGGAGCCTGGACTCAGTGTTTGCTGAAATCAGCTTTCCTATTGGAAGTGCATTAGGAATACAGTCAAAAGCAGCAGATTAGTCTAAAAAGGAGGCTCGAACAAACCTAGCGCTTTTACCGAGAACTTATACAATATTTTGGTGGTGGAAAACGGTAGCATCTAATGTATTTCTACTGCATTTGCAAGCAAACCACTTCGAGTCGACTCCGAAGGCCGTTGTTCTTCAGAACATTTCAACACAAACCATTTTAAGTTCAAATTCAATTTGTCCAACATTACTTGTGCTTAGCGTTAGTAATAACAAAGCAGATTTCAAAAAGCGAGAGTCTGTGTTGATGTCCCGATGCTAATATTCAAGTCGTTATACGTCAATAGTGAAGTTGAAACGATGCTGCTTAGGTAAGTGAAGCAGATCATTTCGTCTGCATGTCTCCACTGGGTGGTGATTGGTGTTTTTGTAGTTGGTTGAATTTCTGCAACACCTTTGACTTCTCTTCATCCACGTGAGTAATGTTTCTACCAGTACTTCTTCTGCTAGAACCTTATCGGCATTTTGGCTTTCCTACATTTATCCGTCATCTCACTCTATACAGACCATTACTCATGGTGCGCAGCACCATAACTCATCACACTCACGTAAGTAAGGAGGACAATCTTATCTGAAATCGATTTCATTTAGAATATAACTGCAGGTTGAGTATACTAACCATTCGGATACAGTATTAACGTTGAAGAGGTGGACAATACATGGAGGAGTAATACTTATTACACTCATTACAGTTTTCATCGCAGAATCAATAGTCTGCAAGACTACTGCGTGATCAATATCTAAACAAATTTCTTATCATAATATTCAAGTTACTTAGTAAAAGAATTTGGTGCCAATTAGTGTCTCCAATTTTGTTCTTTTTATTGTTTTACTAATGATGGATTTCAACTCACTTTTGTGTTTCTCCTGAGTACATTAGTCGACAAGATTCAATAATTAAATAACAGATTCTGTGTATTTATCGATTATTAGAAACAAACCACATGGATTTTTATTTCAGATACACAGACAATCAGGACAGATCAGTTTTCGTTATAAATTTTAATGAGAAGGAAGACACACACGCCGCTCTTGAAGCTGAAAACAAGATTTGATGTGAAAATGTTTCACACAGATTCACAGATTTCTTAAGATAAACATGAAAGACATTTCAAGGTAGCTTTCGTTGATGACAATCTTGGAGTGCTGGACAGCCGTTCCTCATTTGGGACTCCTTATATGTGACATCTCTGAACATTCAAACTATCAGCTACTAGTCGAGGTCCACATGATGGTCTGGTATGTGATGTCAGTTGCATGTTTCATCAGCATACATGAAATCTCTCCATAAACGATAGGTGAAAGTTTGCCGTAATATATGCAGAAGAGGCAGCAATCGGATGATTGAAGCCTGAATAATGTGTAAAGAGGAATGTCTGTGATCTAACTTTCATTGTTTTGATAAATTCCTCTTTCTATAATAATAGTTTTTATTATTTGTTCCATCCTCTTATCACTCTTAAACACCCCTCATCTTTCTAATCCTGTCCACTATCTTTTTTTGTTAAATAGTGTTCTGGCTCTATATTAAATCAAACTGAACA
Source organism: Trichobilharzia szidati (assembly GCA_944472155.2). Lineage (NCBI taxonomy): Eukaryota > Metazoa > Platyhelminthes > Trematoda > Strigeidida > Schistosomatidae > Trichobilharzia > Trichobilharzia szidati. Next base: position 132,880,188 of record OX235272.1, on the reverse strand, counting down.
CCTATAAATCTTATGAATATATTCACATTATACAGAAACAGTACTAATACAGAAACCAGTCGTTCATATGCTTACTGAATATTAGCCATTGCGTCACAGAACATTGGCTTTCGATTGTTCGATATGTAATTAAGGCAGCCACACAGGCCTGTTGCTGGTTTATGTGCTTTGAAGTTCTATTTCACTTATAATTCTATTGATCAAGTTTCCACTCACACTGTTCATTCAATACAGCCTTGTTGATATTTGGTGGAAGACAGCATTTAGCACATTATAGAATGTGAAGACATGAATTTGTCACAGCATTTTCATCGGAGTCAGACATAGCATGCAATGATGGTAATCATGTTTATTGGTATATCCTTGACCGTCTCAGCTTTATTTGATTACCTACAATGCATCAGCTGCTCATTCTCTACCACTTTGTAGTTAGGCCGTACCTACTTTTTCTCTTTGCTTTGATATGCTTGTAAAAGTTTAGTGTCATCCAGTGCATTTCTGATGCGCTTACACGAAACATGTTACTCCTTTATAATATGTATGTTTCTGAAAAATGCACTGTAAATCTTGACTCTCAGAATTTGTACTCGAAAGACTCCAAGCAAGGTCGAAAACGAAGTCTTGCAACTTTCCAAAATTACTCGAAGTCCTGCTCAGTTTTCATTCAAATAGCTTAGTCAATGTTGTGCATAACATGCCCCATTGAAACTGCGTAAAACGCAGGTGAGCACTAACCAATGCTCCATTGTGTCCTATATTGTTGATAGTCATTGGTCAGTGGACGTAACCAAGAGAGTCAGTCAGTAAAAATAATCTCCATGATAGTCATCACACTCGCCCTTGGCATGTGAGAGGTACTTAAATAGTCTGAAGTGATATCCCAAACTCCAGGAACACTAAAATGTGAGTGTAGCTCCTATCAAGTTATCGGTCGATGAAAAACAAACTGACCAGTCTATACACATGTACACACATCACATGTCCTTCACTTTCCTCGACAACCGCTTTTCTTCTGATTGTGTCAAAACTTCGACGCATTTTATCTAATTCACTCACTTCCAGTATTACTCAAGTCTATTAGCTAATCAAAATCACTATTTCACGCTTATTATGCATATTGGTAAGGTTGTATTTTATCAGAAAAATGTCTCATAGCGGTTTAATTAAAACCGATATTGTCTGACGACATATTTTCTCTCTCTGTGCTCATTCAACTTCGACTGCTTCCTAGAGATATGTGTGGTCCTTAGTTTGAAGAAGAATAAGAAGCTCTGGATAAATTAAATAAAATAATTTATTATTAAATTTTACTAAAACAGACTACTTCTTTACGTTTCAATAAATAAAAATGAACAGCGCCTGCTATTCCACACTCCATGCTGCAAGACAACCAATGCAGTTTTTATGACCAGTTTTCGAGCTCTTGAGCGAAAGATAAAATGCAAAGAAAACGTGTTATTCTGATATAAATTCAATAAAGGGAATGTAGTGAACATAGGTGTCAGCATTTGGTTAATAGAAAGTGTTATGCAGAAGACATGCATACAGACAGACAGATAAAGCATATTTCATTATGAAGAAGTTTCATAAATACTTGTAAGCGAATCGATGGTCTGCCTGGTGCCAGATATTTCGCCGTTAATATTCACTGCAAAATTTCCTGAAGAAAATGTCAAAGTGAATGGAATTGCATTTCTATGTACAATTCTAAGATTCAATGAGAAGTACATAAGTCTGATGAATGTTCTACAGTTGATTTCATTAGTATTCACTCAGCAATTTCGACACAGTGATACAGTGGAATTCCTATTTCTCTCCTGATTTAATATGCTTGGTAGTGACTGTTGATGCAACTGAATCATGCGTCATACTGAAATACCGAAAGACAGATGATCAGTGACAGAATTAATTTATTATCTCATTTGAAAGCTAGACAAAAAAGTGACATGATTTAAGATGATTGCAGGCGATAAGCCGGAAGCATCAGATCCTGTTGGCACACAACAGCGTGTATGACTTATCTTGCATCTTGAAGAAACTCATGTCCCTCTGGGAATGGAAACTGAGTCAACCAGTTTTGAAGTGAGAGACATTATCAGTAAGCTATTCGGGCTCGTGATACAACTCCTGCATGACTGTATTCGACACAAGGTAGTAACGACGAGTGCCAACAAGTATGGAACCTCCAACAACCTTATAAATACAGTTCACAGAGCGCCATGATGCTGAGTCACTCAGTGTGGCGGTCGCACTTCAAACATCACTGATAAAATTCAGTCCGCACTAGACGAAGGAGTAGTTAAATGATGCCGGTGACTACTAAGCGTCCAACTAAAGGAAAAGATCTTCAACTGACTTCGAAATAAATAGGGGCGAACAATCTATTGAATTTATCGGCTAAATGACAACTCTTGAAAGGGAGTGTGGTCACTGTAACTTTAAACTGAATTGAAAATATTCTCTGAAATCTTGAGATATTCAATATGTACAAAAGAAATCATACCGTATTTTGCTTTCAATACTTTCATGCTTTTTAAAAAATCTATCAGATTTCATATGTGAGGAATTAAGAATATACATGTTAACTTGATAGGGATAATAAAAAGCACGGACAAAACGAATAAATAGAGACAAAAGAAACTAACATGACATTCTCGGTAAAGGTGATTGCATAAACAATCAACCAACCTTAAAATGAATTCACTAATCGCCGATATCGAATGCAGGAATATTCTCGTTCCAAATTCAACCTCCACAACTTAAAGCCATATGTGAACTGTTATCATGAGACTCATCTGAAAGTGAACAGCACCTGTCTGTTCTTGGTTGAATTCATAACTGACTACTGGTTCTTACTCATAGTGCGAATATGTGACCACTAGCCAAACCTGTAAAATGTTCATCTAGATCCGTCGTCTTCGTGAGCTAGCCGAAACAACAGCAGTGGCTGAGAATAGTCTATACAGGAATTCATTTATTTTAGGACAAATTCTGATGAATTATTTTCGATATCAGTAAACAAAATATATTCAAACTGCACAGACCTTTGAAAACTTCTAGTGCGATGTGGGAAGCAGAATAAATTTGCTGGCATTTCACGACTGAAAAGATGATCAATTCTACTTAGAAAGTATATCAATTGACTTACATCTCTTGAAACGCCTCCTGTTCTTTATTATCTTTCTTACTAATTTTACTGAAGTGGAGAAAAGCAGTTGAAAATTAGTTATATCTCTGTATAGCCAGAGACATATTCGAAAAGTGAGCTAAACAGCTTCATATACACATTCAATATCACAGTCATCTTCATCGAATAAACCATGAAACGAAACTTCGACAAAATATTCTCTGAAGAAATTAGTTAAGTACATGTACACAAGTGTTCAAATTTTGGTATAGTGGAAGAAATACAATAATCGAGATAAATTTCAGTGGCTTTCGAAATTCACCAACAAACTAGTTCATTTGTAATGTAGATTTGGTTGAATGTGAATTTCGTTCTATGAAGAACTAGTCAGCAGGATGATGTTCCCATTTATGGCCGAAGCTTGTATTCATCATTTCAAGCGATAAAGTGTCTCAGTGGGAAAACCGCCAGAATACAAGTGAAGTTGCTTTAGACTTCGACTGAAATCCAGCATGCTGTGCGAATGAATAAAATGAGAGTATAACTCTTACACTAGTAAATTCAACTGTTATCCCAGAACCCAGGTAATGAATTCCTAACACTGTGGACAGCTTGGTTTTCATTATATCATTCAGTCAAGAATTTAAAATTTGGAAGTGAATACATTTTTACTGGAAGAGGTACATTAAGACGTGTTCATTTCACCTTGTGCATTTGTATCTGGTTTGTAGTGACTGACTTTATCTTCATTCCTACGAATTTTATCTATAAGACGGTTTGAAGTGGAAAATGAATTTGAAAAGAATGAAATTCTCAATAAACTAAACAATTTCTTGTCGTAACTCAGTGTATATTCCAAAGATTTACTTCTTCCATCCTTTACCCAGTAGAGAAGTCGGTACTGGCTGAAGCATTTCTTGGGTTGAGCATAATTGATGATTAACTACCTGTCTGTAACGCACTGCAACGAAAATTGTGTTTTTCTTTCAAACAAAAGGGTGCTGGTCTATGACACCCATGAATTCAAGCTAAGAAAAATGAGGATTTCGGACCTCATCAGCCTGATGAACATTAGTCAAATAGTTGCGCTGAACACCATACTAATTATACTGACTGATGATTCCATTGAGGAATGAATTCCATACTGTGGCTCTCAACAATCACTCAGTAAAGAATAAATAGTACCCCTTTGGGTTCCGAGTGATACACTTAGCTTCAGCAAGAGATCCACATTTCATCATAATCTCTGAAGTCCTCTCAAAGTGTCTGCATGATTCACAATGAGTGATGATCACCTCCTCACCGAACCCACTAACCACTCATTTACCATTCGAGTTCTACTCGACGATCTGCATAGTGCATGATATCACTCTATGGTCTTCTCACAGTACGTTCGATATATCTTCATTTCCTTCGATTGTTCTCAAAATCCATAACATGTGTAAAGTGTTCAGAAATCCTACGCTATTGAACTGTTTCTCAAAATGTTTCAATGCATCTTTATGTGAACTTGAACTCAATAGAATATACCATCTTTAATACCTCCCATCTGTGGAATAGAGTGTAGAAATAATGCTGAAAAACCGACAGACAAACAAACAAATCCCTACAAACGAACACTTGAATATCGATGAGATGCTTACTGGCGACTTGCCCTATTCACGTAGGTAGTAACTTGGGGTTCTAGTGAGAAGTCGAGACAAGTAGGATGAAGCAGGTCGGGTGTGAGGACAAAAACACGCCGGAGATATTGGCTAGTCGTCGTGCTATGGTCTACTAGCTCGCCTTGTTACCAGAAGGTCCTGTGGTCAAACCCCGGTTGTTTCATACTGCGCCAGAGTCTCAGACTAAGACGAAACAGCTGTGATTCTCTAAGTAATGTCAGCTCATGATGAAATACCTGAACCAATTATATCCCTACAAACCAACACCTTAAACAAATATTCAAATGACAGATAGAAGCGCTGATATAAAGTGTAGTGATACTTGCCTTGATAATACTTGATTATTTCTTCCACCTCAACCTTTTGATTCCTTAGGAATTCGAAATCTTAAAGTGAAGAATAAAGTAAATTTGATTGAAGCGAAAACAGTCTCATTTCCACCGTTGTGATATTGAGTAATACTTTAAAGGGCTATCGACCCATCTCTGTGAGACGTGAATATGTAATTTAGAAGAAGAGAAGAAGCGTACAAAGTAAATATTCTGATGAATGCATCTAAGATGTGCATATGGCGTTTGAGGGATTGTGAAATTGCTTCAACCATTAACAATTCTACATTCATAGGATTCAGTCAATTATCACAATGAAGATTACGGTAATCAATCGAAGGTTTGACAAATGTAGGTGTCTAGTTACATTTTATCAGTGTATATAATAGTCTGGGCAGTTAATGGAGACTGAAATGACTTACCTGCTGATTTGCATGTACACAGAAAGAGAGCAGTTATAATTAGGTAGGTAGGTGTGGACGCCAAAGTCATGGATATTCTGCATCTCTTCATAAACGGTTGTATTTATATTGAAATTAAAAAGAGTAAACCTATGCTTTATCAGCACTGGACAGAATGATACCCCCTGGCTATTGGAATGTATGACCAAGGTCATTGATAAACATTATCCAACGCAAATATTTTTTCTAATTACAACAATAAATACTTAAGAGTGCACTGATCAAAAATTACGCCTTCATTATCAATTAAAACTCGTACTGTGCCTTATTCAACGTAACTGAGAAATGAACGGAATTATTTCATTCACAAACATCTTTATATCTTATCATCGGATGGGCTCTGATTGATTTTCTACATTGTATCTGAAGTTATTATTAAAGACAAGCTGTCTGGAAATCTCACCTTTCTAATACACATAGAAGTATAATTGTTTTAATTAAAATACAAAATCAAGAGTTTTCAGAAGAGAATCACTTCTCCGAATAACTTCTAAATCGGCTGATTTGTCTTGTTTAAATTCACCCGAAAATAGAATTTCCACAGTGAAAGCTTCATTGATAATTGCTAATCACACATGAAGTTTTCAAAGTATCCAAGTAATGAGTGAGTGAAATGTAAGCTGTAATGTGAAACATTATTACCTCGCATTACTACACCATTTTGTGAGGCGCTTCTTGTTTTTCTGATAGTTTGGACTTCAAAATCAGTGACAGGTTGGTACTTGATTACTGATAGTCTATGGAAACCATTTATGTGATGCAAAATGGTCAGTATGATTAACTATGGAATTTGAGTAATCGAAATCCAAGTGCAAATATCAGGGTCGTCAGAAACTTATATTGAGAAGTAAGAGGACGATATACTTGTCAGATTCTGGTTGTGCCATTGATATGATTCTTCAAAGGAGCCTTATTAGTGCAGTTTATCTAACGACACGATTATGTGTTACAATGCCTGAATGACAACCACTGTTCAAATCAAAAAGTGACGGTTGATCAAATGTATATTGTAGTGAGGAAATAGAAAAAAATAGGTTTATTTGTGGAGACGAATACAATGTGTGTCTGGCTAGTATGGCTGAACAAAGAACTCTGAGGTTGAACGTGTTACCAGGATGCAGCAGAATTCACCTAAAATTAGAATTTTCGCAGTGAAAACTACATCGATATTTGCGAATCACATGAATATCAGGATCCGGTGATCAACACAGACTTTCACCCCTCTGAAATCTGTCTTGTTATCAGCAGCACTCAACACAATTAATATAGAACAGATTGAATTCGGTCTAGAATAGTTGGTGTCGAATTAGTCTGAAGTACAACGGCCTTCGGAATCAACTTTAAAGAGAGTATATTCATCATTGTTGATTAGAGAGAATCTTCGTCATTATTTCAAGAATAATATTATCAGAGTCCAATGTTGATGTACCCACGGAGTTTCGACTTTTGATGTCGCATTGTATACTTCAAGAATTGTACACACATGCATATGCTCACTGCATTCTGCACTAAGCCATGAGATACAGATAAGTTGGAGTCGACTCGTTAACACGAATCATTCAATGCATTTTGACCAACCCAGTGAAATTCACTTTTTCACAATATCATGAATATTAATTAATAACACCGAATATCGATTAATTCATAATTTTATCAGTTCTGAGAACTACTTATCTGTGTACAACAGGTCAGCAATCGATACCAGATTATATTAACGCGTTAAACTTAAACTCTCATTTAACGAAAACAAACCACGATTTATCAATGAAGATCCTTCATTCATGATTCAGTAATCACAGTTTCAAGAATAATCACTTAACTTCACATGGAGATGCTTAACAGCCATTATTTCAGTCTAGTAAATATGAATGTTAGTTAAGTAAGTGGAGGTATGTTGGCCAAATCTGTGTGTAACTCACTTTATATGATTGACTACATAAACAAAGATTCATCGTGTCACTGATGCCTTTTTCCACTACTACTACTACTGCAGCGTGTGATGCTGACAAGATTTATAAGTAGTGCATACAGGAAACAAGATGGGTTCGTTGAACATCCAGCTACTGGGTAGAAATTCAATGACCAGTGGATTGTTAGTTCTAACAGGTGCGATCGTTCGCACCATCGTCAGCCACTGTCATCATTGAGTGAGTTAGTATTTTCCTATTATGAACTGATGTATCCCACTAGTTTGGACTTCCCACTAGAACTCCAGGGAATTCCGTCCTGCGACTATTCAGCAGTGAGCATCAGATAAACATGTATGTGTTGATTTTCAGGGATTTGAATGAAATGAAGCCTGACTACGAAGCACTTGAAAGACAAAATGATAAAAAAGAAGCGATCTTAATTATCTCCCATAATTTTAGTAACATTTATCACAAATATTTTTAGACTCAGTTAGTAGAATCGGATTTCGAGAATCTCATTCTGTTCAATCGATAAATTTGAATTTATTTCCTTGCAGTCACTTATAGGAACTTGGTGTACACAAGCAAAAATTATGCTGATTTTCATTCACCGTATTTCTAATATCTGAAAGTAGATGAATTCAACCTTTGTGATGTTGATGTTTGAAATTTAGTCGTATAGTTTGGGATCCTTAAGAGTGAATTGGAACTGGATATGTCGAATTGGAGCAGCTGAATGTAACACAATAAGCCCCTGAATGACGGATCAATAAACATGGATGACGTAAGTAAGGACACAACTGCGAGTCAGTTATTAATGCATCTCACTACAGTTCATTGCGTTATTTTTCGGCCATTGAAGTAAAGTAGCATGATTTTGCGAGTTAGAGATAAAAAGTAAATCACAACGTTTGCATGCCACATGAATAGTGTTAGTTGAAAGTTAAACCGATATCACAAGGCGTCATTGAGTGACATTATTATTATTCCTGTGGGTTGCAGGTGAAACACAGGGCTTCAACTGCGCATTTCCATTTCATCCTGTTCTCTCCAGTCATATTTGGATGTATCCATAACTGTCCTCAGTGTGAGTTTGATCCTTTTTCCTCAGCATATTTGTCGAACTTTGGGTTGCTGGTCGCTTTGTTCCTAGAGTTCTTTGTTGCTGATTGTTTCTGTCCATCTGTTCTTCAATATAGAACAAAAGCAAACGTCGAAAACAGTCTGAAGACTGTTTGAAATACTTTTGGCGTGGCACCGTTCTCTCAATCATATGGAAGCACCGACACACTTGACATCAGATTTGAAAAATCGAATCTTGTTATTTATATTGGTTGTAGAATATTTCTAGACTGATTTCAGACTAACAAAGCGTGGTACTTCCCCCACCTGGCCTTGAAATATATGGCGATATTTTTCAGTTTATCTGTAAATTCATATCCTCTAATACACACTTTCCATGAAAGGATAAATCACATAGTCAAGTCAGTGTTGAGCGTCGTAGATGCTATCCATCCTAATTTGCTACATCTTATTTTAGGTTATCGTACTGACTGAGTGAACTGCTGTGAATAATCTGGTCCATGTCTAACTGTAGTCAAATTTTGAAGTGCCTGTTCACAATCTAGACGGAATTCTATGGAGTCTATCATCATTTCATACTTGTCGACGGAATCCACTGAGTAGAAGAGTGCATGATCATCACCAATAGGTGAGTGACACTGAGAAAACAAATAATTACTGGTAATTTAGCAGGTTATAAAGCCATGTGTACGATTTCTCGCCATATATTTCTTTATCTTTTTTCATCATGGTTGAAAAGCCTAAAAGTTAAGGCATATGCACTTTGTTTATAAACGCTTTCATTTAATATCGTCAGTAATAGTGAAACGTGAAAATCACTAGCGAAAAGGCGATTTTCATACTTTGAAACATGTTTGCAAATCAATTCCTGAGGAATTAACGATTGGTAGTGAGATACAAAGATACATCAGTCTGATATAAGATGGGTAACATTTGAAGACCAGGGAGTACTGAACTTTATTTTCGTCGCAGTCTACAACTGTTCAGAGGTATGTATCTCTCGTAGTTCGTAGTCAAAACCTTCCTGTTACAAAACGAGAACGTATACCATTCAGTCTTCAGGAATTCTCCCGATGACTCATGAATTCTAACTTCCCCCCAATTCGCTATATACACCGTGCTGCCGCGAACCAATCAATGTCCAAGGCAGTATTTGTCTTTTTACAAGAGTTAATTGACTGTCACGATTTCTCACTAGTATGCTTGATTGATGCTCACTGTATAAAAGACAGTAAGAATAGAATTCTGTGAATTAAAACAGAAATATTTTCAGCACCTTAACTAGATGAGTGATCCCTTCAGTTCAGGCAACCGCATATTTAACGAATATTGTCAGTGAAGCAGATGTTTGCGTATAAGAAATATGCAAATTAGCCCAGTTAATACTTGTAAACGTAGTGAAAACTGTTTGGTCGCACAATAAAACAATTACTTATTCAACCCACCGGTAGTCTGTTATGACACGTCTATCACTTTTCAACTGATTAAGGATGAATATGTGAGGGAAATAAAACGGTAAATTGGAATTTCACAGACCTCTGTATACATCAGGTTTATAATCATCTTCATAATTCAGATTTTGGCATTTCACAACTAAAATTATGAAAGAAGTTATAAGTAGGCAAGTAGATGTGGACGCCAACGCCATGGTTATTCTGCATCTCTTCACAAACGGTTGTATTTATATGAGAATTTCTAAGAGTAAAGCTATGCTATATCAGCACTTGACAGACTGATACCCCTTGAGTATTGGTCATTGATAAACATAATCACACGCAAATACACGTTAACAAAAGATTACAAATATTTTTTTCTAATTACAACACTAAATACTTTAGAGTGCACTGGTCAAATTTACGCCTTCATTATTAATTAAAACTCGTAGTGTGCCTTATTCAACGTAACTGAGAAATGAAGGGAATTATTTCATCATCACACACTTTTACAACATACGATGTTAACAACAGAATGGAATATCGGATGGTGTCTCATTGATTTTCTACATTGTTTCTGAAATTATTGTTAAGGCCATCTTGACTGGAAACCTCACCATTCTAATACACATAGAAATAAAATTATTTTAATTGAAATACAACATCAAGAGTTATCAGAAGAGAATCACGTCTCCGAATAACTTCTAAATCGGATGATTTGTCTAGTTTGAATTCACTTGAAATTAGAATTTACACAGTGAAAGCTTCATTGATAATTGAGAATGACGCAGCAGGTTTTCAAAGTACCCCAGTAAAGAATGGACGATCTGTGAGCTCTACTGGGAAACTTTATTATCTCGCATTACTACACCATTTTGTAAGACGCTTCTTGTTTTTCTCACAGCTTGGACTCCAAAATCAGTGACAGCTGGATACTTGGTGACTGATGTTCTAAAGGAACAAGTAGTGTAATGGAAAATGGTCTGTTTGATTGGTTATTCAATCAGAGTGGCAGAAATCCAAGTGGCGTTATGACAGTATTCAGAGATTGACATCCAGAAGTGTGAGAATGATATACTTGTCAGATTCTGGTTGTGCCGTTTATATGCCTCACAAAATGAGCTTTATTTAGTGCACACTTAAGTGGCACACTGCCTGAATCACAACCACCGATTACAAGACCCAAATCACAAAGTGTCAATTATTTAAACGTGTGTCGTAGTGAGTGACATATTAAAATAGAATAAAATATTAGAATTATTTCAGGAGAGGATTTCATGACGTCTCTGGCTAGTTTTGCATGAACACAGAACTCTAAGGATGTGCATGCTACCACGACACAGGACGAACGTAATTTGGCGTACGAGACTCGTCAGTTGCGTACTCTTTGAAACGAAAATTGAAGGGAGAAAATTTCAACCCTCGAATTGTGTACACTGCTTATCAGCAGCTAATTTGTAAATTAGGAATTCGATAAATGACGTCATTGGTTCATCCAAGTGGCCTGCTAGACATCTGGTGGTTTGAAGTGATTCAGCCCTCTGAAATGACTCAAACCGGGTACACTGATAACGAGTCAGGCCTCAAACGAGTGAAAATGCCATCTGGTGTTTAGATTACCTCAACTTTGCTAACAAGCCCTGCTGGTTGGCATGAGTGGTGGTGTCCAGGTATTCATTTCAGTCAATGAGTAGCACATAGTTTCTGCTGACAGGAAAGTGCGACCTTTGACACAGACCATAGAAGGAATAAAATAAATCACAAGAATGAATTAGTCCTGTACATAAATACACAGGAGTCAAGATTACATCTCAACAAAATTTACTGGCGACATTATGCAGGAACCAGTGTCTTTTTCACACACACACACACACCTTCGCTATTGGACTAAACTACGTTCCCATGTGTGCACTTTCTACTCGTATAACGAAAATATAGAAGGATTTTGGATGAAGATACGAAACTAACGTGGTCATAATTTGAATACAACAGCACAGATGGTGAAGTACTTTGTACTTTATTATATGTGACTCTCTTCTGACCGAATTTCACCTCCACCAACTAGTTTGCCTACATCATTCTGACTACTCCAGCAGACTTCAGTAGCTTACCTGGAGTTTGTGGAAATTCAGCTCATGACGCAAAGAACGTAGGCAGTCATTCCCTCAAGATGCATGATAAGTGACCATTATGGCTGTTTTACTCACAGAACATTTGTAGTGGTATCTTCTGTCTTGCTGATCCCAATGATATGCGCTTATTATGACTTTTGGTGTTAATATGCAGTTGAATGTCAAATCATGATAAACGAGTCTCATGGTGTGTTGGATATGAAATTCTTGATTTCATTTGGGATGATACAGAGTTTCTCTGTATGGCATCTAAAGTCATTTATAGGTTACAGTTGAACAATTTAGGCATTCAATGTAGCAAGGACCAATACAAATTAGCCTGATTCCTTAATTCTATCATCTACTCATCTGACACTGAATTAATACATCGGCGTCACCTTTACATTCAGATTGTGGAAATATTTTCAACACTTAAACAAGGTGAATACATGATGCAGAAATCTGGAAAATACGGAGTGATTAAATGAAATTATCCAATGTTGAAATTGATTGAGTGATAGACAATTGGAGATGAAATAGTCAGAAAAATAAAATAATGAAGACAATGATAACTAGTGAAATGTTTGAAGGGAGGGTAAATCGGCAATATCTTTGCATTAATTTGATGGCAGCCAAGGCCAGGAAAGTGGTTGCACAGATTTCTTCTGAGCATTCATGTCTGGCTTCTTCAAACGGTTTCGGATGACGTCAGCTGTGTGTAGAAGACAAATTCGTGAAGCAAACTTAATATTGGTCGCAATGCTATCAATATCTTTGATTAATTTTTAATGACGGCTTTATGCTCCAGTGTTCTAAGACAGTTAGGGATAGATCTTGTTTTCTGCTTCCAGGATGTTGATGATGAATCTGCCTAATTTTATGCTTGGTAATACTAGCTTCACAGGAGCAGTCACACTGGAAGATACAAATATGGGGGAGAAGGGATGTTAGACAGCCTATCCTTATTTCTTGAAATTGGAATCAGATTGGCTGTGAAGAGACAGGGTACCTCTATCACATACTGAAATATCTCATAAGTACTTTGACTTACCAGACGTCAGAGTTCCTAACCTCGTCTCTGTTCTTCTGTTTATCTAGTATCGTTCGATTATTATTTACCTGAAATGGTAATGAGCTTATCCAACAGACGATTATATTCTACGACCCTGCTCTAAAGGTACCACGTGGCTTATCATTTTGTATTACGTTTTATTGTAAGTATTCGGTATTAGGCTGACACTATCCTGTTGAAACAGGTAAGTAAACTTCCTTTGATAAGAAAATATTCATAGACGATTCGGAGCTACGCAAGCTTCAAAAATTCGCCATAATCTCCCATGCAATGTCATCATAAGAAACTAAAGTTAGACAGGATTGTATTTCTGAGAGTTTTCAGAAGTCGCTAATGAATGGAATTCATTTGAGCACTGAACACCAGATTGAATGTTTGAGATAAGTATATCCAAATTATAGTTATAGAGTCGTTACAGTGCGGTTGACTCACTAAATCATTTCCTCAATAATCTCAATTGTTTTGGTTTTGATCTCACATTCCTTAGTAATCTGCAGTTCCTACCTTGTGTTTTGGCATTATTACTTATGGGTTAGATTAGTTACTGATTCATTTCGTCGTAGTAGTATATATCACTGTGGAAATCATTTTTCGTGCTGCCAGATTTGACATTTCGCCAAGGACATTTCGTGCTGAGGCTTGATGACGTCTTCATCAGTTAGTCCAACAAAAAGTGATGCATATTTAGTAGTCGTGTGAATATCAAGGAATCACTTTTTCATAAAAGAGATAATATTTTTTTATTCCGGTGGAATTGTTGGAATCCATGCAGTGCTGTCGGATTGATGTCTTGGTTGATTTGGAGTCTAAGAATAAGTGTGCAGTTTCTCTCTTCACCTCTTCCGTTGTTTCCACACAACAATTTTCTTTCAGCTAGCTGAGACCAATTGCAGATGTCTTCGAAGAAACTCCAGGTGATAATCAAATCGATTGAGTGACACGTATAGTCGAGACAAACTGAGTCTGTTTTAAGCACGCTACTATATAGTACATAAAACAATGAAATATAATACCCAAACCTAATGCTTAACCATAAGAAAATGATTGCTGTCGGTGAAAAGGAGGATTATTGCAATAAATGAGTTAAATTTCGACAGCAAACCCAACCCAAGAAAATTGGCCACGGGAGAATAGGAGGCACGTCACGTAAGAAGAAGGAAGACACAAAAAGAGAAAGAACAGCTTCCTGGAATGCAACCGCCTGGTAATCCAGCACTGTGCTCGTGATGCAGCAAGCTTGTTCAACAAAACAGGCCTTTGTACAGCAGTGTTGAAGGCAGATGTGTAATCGAGGAAGGCACACCAAACATATTTGGCACCTCCCTCTAAACTAGAGGAAATATTATGATGTAAGACGACGATGGCATCTAAAATTCACCTGCTGTGTTTATAAGCATATTGATTAGGGTCGTTGAAAGCCCTCAATGAAAGTTCAAAGATGAAAAGTTGAATTAGTAGCAATAGGTCTGATCCTGACGGTTTGCACACTTGATGATTTAGGTGCAAAACAACTTCAATGTCCTTCCAAGAAGCAGGCACAGCGTTACTTGAAAAAAATGATTCAATGAAACTACAAGTGAGAGGATGACAAGAAATGTCAGCATATTTATGATGGATAATAGGTGGTACACCATCTGGACCAAAGGACTGGTTAGGTTTCGGAAATTTAAGACACTTGAACACATCGTTTTAGTGAGAATTAAATAAGTGCTCATTGTTTACACTTGGAGTATTTGAGGTCATAGCATCAGATGGACGGCAGATAAAGGACTTATTTAGAGTACCAGCGTCACCTGAAGAAGGATCATTACTTACTTGCTTATCCCCGGTTATTTTCTCAACTAGCCTCCACATATTTGATCAGGTTTTGCATAATAAGAACTTTTGATTATAAATCGTATTCAAGCTCTGTATTTCTGATTGAATTTCACTTTATATGACCCTTCTTTTTCCTTGATGAAACCTTTTGAGCTGATAGGAGGAGAATCGGTCAAATCTTAAGAAGAGTGTCTCTCTTGGACAACAAACATCAAGACAGAATTTGAGATGACATGTTACGTTTGTGATTGTGTCATGCAGAATTTGTTCAGTAAATAAGTCGCAATTTGTATCATTTAACATGTTTCCTAGATTTTGTATATTGTCATGTGAGTACCACCGATGTTGTGTTTCTTGACAAGGTTCAAGAAAGCTCTTTTCTGCAGCTTTCCATATATTTTGGGCAGTATACGTGTGATACAGTGATCAGAATTAAGTAGCGCGGCTCTTTTCCGACCTGCGAATATGCCGAAGTCATTTGTAAACACTAGGTCAAGGGTGATTCCTAGTCGTGTTGAGAAGTTGACAATATTTTCATGACCTGATGATGTAGGGTAAATATAGTCACAAGAATTGAAATCGCCAGTAACTACTGATAAGTAGATTCCAAGGGAGGGAGTTATCAGCAAAGGAAATAAATCATCAGCAAATAAAGGTAGTTCTGAGAGACTACATCCAGGTGCAATATCAATGTTTGAAATGTGCATGTAGTTATACTTTGACAGGTATTTTGGCCGACACTTAACAGTGAGGCTGTCAATTTTGTCACTGAAGAATCTAAAACATACATTATTTGATGTTGATGCGACGTTACCACCACAATTCTCTTTAGAGCTACGTCGATCTTGTCTGAATAGTTTGAAACCAATTAGACAGACTAGATTATCATCATAAAGGTCACACAACCAGGTTTCTTGAATAGTTATAAAACCTGCATTGCGATATACATTGGAGTATATGAGGCCGGCCGCGATTCCAGAAAGTTACTTTTATCTGTCGGGGAGCGACAGTTCGTGCTCATAATCTCAGGAACAGTCATCTGATGTACTGGAATAGGATCGAAAGCACATTGCCACTCAGAATGGTGCTGTTTCTTGGGTTTTGTGCAAATTGGCATATCTGCAGCTTTCAAGTAGTTTCAAAATTCGCGAATGCAAGCAATGCGATTGAGGGCCACGTTTTTCACGGGTTACTAAGTTAAACCGAACTAGACACGAGGAATCAGATGCTTTATTATGAAGGATTGATTTTCGGTAGCCGAAGATCGAAGCGGGCAGGGAATGAACATCAACAAGTCTCCTTTATTTTTACTGTCAGTTGATGTTTGTGAATAATTGAAGTAACCTGAGTGATAGAACTGATTGACACTGTGAACAGCATTTTGAGATGGTTCGGTCAGCAGCTAATACTTTCCTTTCTTTGACAAAGGTTAGTTCATATCGTACGATAGATTTCGTTGTAAATCCATTAGTTGATGAGTTAGAATAGAAGTGATTGGGTGAAGTAATCAGCTGGCAGTTTCTGAGAAGACAGTCATGCCAACTTCCAAGTAGGGCATAAAGATCCAAAAGCGTTTCGCCACCTCATCTTGTTTTCTACAGTCATCTTTACACGATTACATGGTTTTACATAGAATATCAACTCCCCATCATACGATTACTCTTGAAGTTCCTGTTAATCGCGATAGATAGATAGACTATATGATAGACAGTTAATCAATATGATGTGACCTTCTTGTCGCGATTATTGGTCAATTTATTGTAACTCTCACCACGTGATGTTGACCTTGAATGTTCTTTTTTGTCTGTCACTCTATTTGTGTATACATGTAATTAATTGACTGTTCATTTTGTCCGTACCCTCAATACTGTTCGGTACGTTTCTGTCCTTTTTTTGTAATGACAGTGGATTTGTACATTTTTCTTGGTGTAATTGTATGATTTCTTTTATGTTCTAGAAACAGATAAAGTTAAAGTCAAGTCATTCTGATTTAACTATAGTTAAGCCCAGACTATGTGTCGTCAGTATTGAGGAAGGACTAAATCTGTAGGACAAAAATAATCCTACAAATTTTCGAACATTATTGGCAGACGAAAGTTATGAAACTATGCCGTCGTTAACTCCACAGTTAGAAAAGAGTAATGAAGCTGATTTCACTGGAAGCAACGAGAATAAATTACACTATATGGTAGAATTGGAGCTAGCGAAATTGCGCATAGTCCAAAAAAGAGAAAGAAATGGAATTAGGAAGATTACGACAAGGTAGTCGCGAATGTTCTGGTCACAATAAATCGCCTTACAAACCTACTTCTCATAAAGTCGCTGTATCTCTTAAGGATGAGTTCACCAAAGCCATATCTAAGTTTATGGACATGCTTAAAAGATATCAATATTTTAAGAGGAATGCTGATGAACTTGAGTGTTGGATCAATGAAAAACTGCAAACCTATGCAAACGAGGATTTTAAAGAACTCAGTAATCTTCAGCTGAAAAAAACAGAAACATCAAGAGTTTGAGTTCGAAGTAACAATTCATGCTGAAACACTGTCAGCTCTGGATTCTGCGGGAGAAGAAATGATTGGTCAAGGACACTACGCAACAGATATTATCAAAAACCGTCTTGATGAATTGCATGCCCTGTGGGAAAGGCTTATGGCTATTTTCAGAGAAAAATCACGTCTTATTAACCTAACGCTTAAATTTATCCAGTTTTTACGCCAAGTCGAGGAGATACTTTTCTGGATACGTGAAAAAGAAACTTACGTAACATCAGAGGATTTCGGTCAAAACTTGGAACATGTTGAGACACTTCAAAAAAGGTTTGATGAGTTTACAAAGGATCTCGAGTATCAAGAAAGTCGTACCGAAGACATCTATCAGAAGTCAGATGAACTTCTAAAAGAGGAATTTCCTGAGGATGCCCTAGTCATAGAAAAGTCCAGAGAGGTCCGCGAAGCTCTAGAACGTCTGAAGGATCTGGCTAGAAAACGACAAGAAAAGCTAGTGGAAGCCTATGAGATACAGCGCTTCTTTAGAGACACAGATAAAGCTATATCGTGGGTGAATTAAAGGTCCATTCCTTTATCCATTGAGGACTGTGGTCGTGATCTTGCCTCAGTTGAAGCCTTAGAAAGGAAGCACGAAGCATTAGAAAGGGATTTGACTGACACAGATGGAAGGATTGTTCAAATTGGAGATGATGCTAAGGCGCTTGCACAGAAGCATCCTGATTCGCAAAACACTATACAAGGCAAGTATGACGCCTTAATCACTGCATGGGATAAGCTGAAAAGTCAGGCTGTAGGTAGGAGAGGTAAACTGGAAGAGTCATTCAAGATGCATCGCTTTTTTGCTGACTGGAGAGACTTGAACATCTGGATGAATGACATGAAGACGTTAATATCGGCGGATGATTTGGCAAAGGATGTAGCTGGTGCTGAAGCCCAAGTAGAGCGACATAAGGAATACACCGCTGAAATAAATTCTCGAGCTGACAGTTTCGATACATGCATGCAAGAAGGTCAGGCATTACTAAGTGTTGGCCATCCCTGTAGTGGAGACATCGCTGCTAAACTTTCCACCCTTGAAAGAGAGAGAGCCTCCCTGATGCAGTTGTGTGAGGAAAGACGTGAACAGCTAGAACAGTGTATGAGCCTTCAGTATTTTTACCGCGACGCTGAACAGTCGGAATCTTGGATTGGTAAGCAAGAGGCCCTCCTAGGAATAAAAGATGTGAGAGACTCACTCGATTCTGTGGAAGCACTCATAAGGAAACATGAAGACTTCGAAAAGTCGCTTCTAGCACAAGAAGAAAAGATGAGACAACTTGATGAATTCGCTGCAAAATTAATCGAATCAAACCACTATGCGGCTGCACAGGTTCATGAGATTCAGGAAGGTCTTCAAAGTAGACGAAATGTATTAAAGGAGAAAGCTCAGAACCGCCGTCAGCGTCTTGAAGATTCCCACCGTTACCAAATGTTCGATAGAGATGCAGATGAAATGCAGTCATGGATATCAGGGAAACTTAGAAATGCACTTGATGAAAGTTACAAAGACTCCACGAATTTGCAAACAAAGGTGCAGAAGCATCAGAGTTTCGAGGCAGAAATACAAGCGAACCAATCCCGCGTCGAAGATATTAAAAAGACAGGTCAGGATTTGTTAAATGCAAACCACTACAACTCGCCAGAAATAAAAGTAAAGATTGAACAGTTGGATGAAACTTGGTCTCATCTCGTAAATGCCATGGGAGACAAGAAGAAAAATTTAGATCAAGCAAGTAGGCAACAACAGTTCGCTCGCAACATAGAAGATGTCGAGTTATGGTTGAATGATGTTGAAGCTCAGATAGCCTCAGAGGATGTCGGTCGTGATCTAAACGGTGTGATAAACGTACAAAAGCGGCACAACTTGCTTGAATCTGATGTAGCTACTCATCGTGAACGTATAGATACATTCAAAGTTCAGGCTGACACGCTTGCTGCAGAAAGTCATTTTGACGCTCCTATTATCCAAGAAAAACAAAGACAGTTAGCCCAACGTTACCATGACCTGCAAATCCCTCTAAGTCAACGTCGTGAGAAGTTAAGAGATTTCCTTCCCTCGGACACATCTTTGCAGCTTGAATATGGTGACTAAAGTGAGCTGATGAGGTTACTAGTCGATTGTTGTAAAGATTTTAAAGCACATTCGCTTAACCAAATCGAATCAGAAATGTGGCATCAGTATGCTGAAAGCTTCACTACTGGATCAGTAGCTACTCACAAAGATGCCTTCAGGTTATGGGTTAAAGATAAGAACCCTGTTGTTGAAAAGTATATTGGGTTTATAGAGTCATACCGTGATCCCTTTGGTGTTCGTGCAAGGTTTGAATCATTTGTCGCGGTTGCAAATAGATCAGTGTCTAAAAAATTCCAACGACTTGTAAATAATGTTGAAAGGTTGTTAACAAATTTACCATGGCCTTATACGTTTGAAAAAGTGAATTTCTTACAGCCAGACCTTACTAGTTTGGATGTAGTTACGTTTGCAACTGCTGGAATTCCTGTTGGAACTAATATTCCTAACTATGGTGATGTACGACAAGTTGATGGATTTAAAAATGTTTCTTTGAATAATGTACTTAGTGTTCGTCTCGAGGATCCTAAACCAGAATTTCTACGTAATGAAGACAAACAAATGTACGTGGAAAATGCTGAAAGTTCCTTTGAATTACAAGTTGGACTTCATGAACTGATGGGATATGGTTCAGGTAAACTGTTTCGGCGTGATTCTTATGGAAAACGAAATTTCCACACGAAAACTACTGAATATATCATAAATAGAGGTCCTGTAAAAGCTTGGTGTGAACCAGGAGAAACGTATGACAGCAAGTTTTTAAACCTTTCATCTGCAATAGACAAGTGTCAAGCTGAGTGCGTTGGAATTTATTTATCTGATTTACCACTTGTTCTGGAGCAGTTCGGTCTGAATACCGACTGTGCTCAAGGCGATGTCTCAGATGTAGTCTATATTAATTGGTTGTCAATGATTCCTTCAGTTGTAACTTCCATGGAGTTTTATTCTCCAGCAGAAAATGCTGATGACATTGGATCATGGTGTCAAGCACATTACTGTGCTTGTTATGCGATTCTGCGAGTTTTGATTGGAGCTGACGATTTTATGGTACGTACAGATGAAGTAGTCGTTCCAAAAAGGCTTTTAACTGCGGCTCGTTCAACAATTGGTGAATTCTTAAGAAAATTACAATATTACAAAGGTAAAGCGAATGCTATGTATGGATATGCTTTCTTCCAACACTATAGTCAACTACTTCCAAAATATTTGACTGATTTGCTCTGGCATAAATGGCTACGTGGATATCTTCTGATGCTGCAAACAAGATCTAAGTGGTTGGATATAAAGCACAACCTACAACCTGATGATCTCGTCTTAGTTAACAGTGCTGACGCACAGAGAGGTCTCTGGCGAAAGGCTATAGTTAAGCAGATGTACTATGACCAAGATGGCCACGTCAGGACACTGTGTTTGAAAACCTCAACTCAAGAAGTGGAACAAGATATAAGAAGCGTACGAAAGGTCAACGTGGTGATCGTTCGTGGGGAGTGTTAATCGCGACAGATAGATAGACTATGTGATAGACAGTTAATCAATATGATGTGACCTTCTTGTCGCGATTATTGGTCAATTTATTGTAACTCTCACCACGTGATGACCTTGAATGTTCTTTTTTGTCTGTCACTCTATTTGTGTATACATGTAATTAATTGACTGTTCATTTTGTCCGTACCCTCAATACTGTTCGGTACGTTTCTGTCCTTTTTTTGTAATGACAGTGGATTTGTACATTTTTCTTGGTGTAATTGTATGATTTCTTTTATGTTTTAGAAACAGATAAAGTTAAAGTCAAGTCATTCTGATTTAACTATAGTTAAGCCCAGACTCTGTGTCGTCAGTATTGAGGAAGGACTAAATCTGTAGGACAAAAATAATCCTACAATATGCTCAATAGTGGCGCTCCTTATTGCTCCGCTGTTACCTTACCGTAGCCAGGCGGGATAGTGTTCTTGAACTCTTTTAGATAAAACACGCATCGAACGACCTATATACCTCGCTCCGAAAGAGCAGGTGAATTGGTAGATACACATGGAAGTGGTCAAATGCGATAGTTTATCTTTAGAGTAGTTGAAGAACAATGGCCGGGAGGAAAATGTCAGTCGTAGTGTGGCAGCGAAGAATGTCCTTCTGAGAGCAGTAGATATCCTCTTCTTCAAGGTGTCAGCCAGAAGGTCACCTTTGAAGGGTACATTCATGTAGACCATCTTCTTCTGCACTGTAATGGGTTGTTCTTTGTACGTCTTAGGCTTAATGTGCTTGTCTATAAAACGGGTTGGGTAGCCATTCTCGAGCAGTGTCTTCCTTAAGAGGGCGATCTCTTCCTCTATTGATTCTGGACTACAGATTTTTCGGATTCTAGGCGCCAGAGATATTATCAAATTTCGCTTACGACTTATTGGTACACAACTGTAGAAGTTTGTCAACTGACCGTTCCATGTAGGTTTTCTGTGTACTGATCTGTTCAAGGTACCATCGGTCTTCTTACTTAGACGAACGTCCAGAAAGGAGATTGTCTCATTGGTTTCTACTTCGATTGTAAATTTGATGGCAGGGTGGCAACTATTGAAAACTTGAAGAACAATGTTTTGATCACAATTGTGATCGCAGATGACGAAAGTATCATCGACATACCTTTTGTATAATAAGAATTTGTCGATGGTTGCTTTCAGCGGACCGTTTTTCAAACTTGCCATGAAAATATCAGCCAGCACCGGACCCAAAGGTGATCGCATCGCCACGCCATCTTTTTGTCTATAGAAGTTCCCATTGAATGTGAACTGGACATTTAGGGTACATCTGAGTAGGAGTTCTTTTAGCTTGGTGGTAGGTATTCCAATATCCAGGTTGTTTTCTTCCAAGTATTTGCATAGAAAACAAATCGTCTCAGTGAAATGGAGCAATAAGGAGCGCCATTATTGAGGATATACTCAACACTGGTCATTCGATTTGCAAGGAGAAGTCGTTCAAAGTCATCTATAAAGTCAAAAGAAGCCTTCCAAAATCGACAAGCTTCCGTATACTTTGTATTGCTGAAGCCTTAGCGATTTGGATGGAAAAGCCTGAGTTATGCACACAGAAGAAACTTCTCCACCCCCTCCTACTACCGTGGGTTTAATTCCAAGTTTATTTGTCATCAACATTTTGTTATCAAATTTTTGGCTATTTTCGTATAACAATTTTTAGTAACTAACCCATTCAATCTTTTCACCTATTATCTAGTTCATTTTCATAATTGTCTCCAAACTCCTTCACTAGCATCTAATCTTTCTAAACATGTCCATATTACGTAACCCTGCTCACATCTTACCATCTTCACCCACTTAGTTACAACTTTGATATTAATCATTTATGATATTATCACTCACATCTTACCAATCTTCACCCCACTTAGTTACAACTTTGAGTATTAATCACACATTTTAACTTCTTCATTATCTTGATGATATAATCAACAACCCACACTAACTGTTATTTTGATTTTGACAAACCTAATGTACACACACACACGCAAAATAATTGTATATATATTTGCGACTGTACAGCTAAGTGAATGAATTCGCCGAAAAGAGACTCTTCGCTGAACTAATTTGTTCTTATTTCAATGTCTTAATGGGTATATTTCGCGAATAATATATTCAGGCATAGACTAAGAGACCTGACAGTCCTGTGTAAAAGAAAAGAATATTGTGTGACTCCAACTGTCAGTTTTTCAAATTCCGGACCTTATTATTTTACTCATCCTCTAAATCATTTGAGAAATTGATATGTTTGTTAAGCTATCCCTTTACGAATCCATTACGCTTCAGAGGTTTCATGCTGGAAGTATTTTCATATGTGCAAACCATCGAAAATTATCTATATGCCGTTCTAAAATTATGTAAAACTCCTAATGTGAGGTGATTGGAATCACCTCATCTATTCTTTGTTACGCTAGTATTCATTGATTACGGTGACCTTGTAAATAAAACACAACATAAACAGATAAATGATTATAATTGTAATTAGTTATGATGGTCTTACACGTGGCAAGTGTAAGCTAGGTCACTGAATAGACTATATAAAGGCTTGTTTTTATTTGCTCACACGTTAGCTGAAAAGAAAATGATGATAATGATGATGATGAAGAAGTTCTTTCTACTGTTACTGATTGTCCAAGCGTTCACAATATTCATCAAGCCAAGCGAAGCATGTAAGTACAATATTGTTTTAAGTAGAATTTGACATATTCAAAGCAGTTTCCTCTTATTGGCGTACCACATTTTCAATGTATTTATCACTTTATTGAAACCATAATGATGTCAAAGTTAAACTGATTCACATAAGTTATATTGAGCTGCGTAATTTGAGTTCACACATATGTGTTTCTGATTTATTCTATGAAATTGGTTGATTATGACAACAGCAGACATTGTAGACATTAGGAATACTCAGATGGAAACAATTCAGGACAAACTTATCATAGTCCACTGAACTATCGAAACCTCACGAACACACATGTATGTATACATACATTAGAGATTGATAGAAGAATTTTCACGTTATCCAATGTACTGTCGCTTAAATAATGAAATATTTATTAGGCATAACCACTAAAATTGCGACGAAGGAAAAATGCAACTGGAACAAACTGATATCATTGCTAGGACAATAACCGAAAGTCTAGGTCAACTGCAATAAACCAGTGTTGTAATGGACAGTCAGCATACTGTTAGACACAGTTGTAATCACTGCTGAATTTTTGTATGGATATGTCCTCCCAGAGAGGGAGAATGAAATGACAAGTGATTCGTTATGTAGCCAATGTATTGACATAAATAGGCAGTCGTTTAATGTTAAATATCTTTGAAATGTTTTCATTTAATCTTAATTGTAGTTGCATATGCACCTAAGAGTAAGTAAATTTTATCACAACGAAATATATTGTAAAATTTAAAGAGTTAATTTTGGAGAAAATCTAATTAATTATAAACTGATTCATGGACATTTTAGAGAATGGCACATGGTGTCTGAACATGGACACTAAAATTTTATTTTCAACAAACTTATTGTAGATAACAACCGACAGACTGCTGGTGAATGTCTGACTAAACAAGTATCACCATGCAATTACAAATATACGTCTGATAATATGAAAATACCCAGGATGAACTTTTGTGCACATTTTTCAACATATACATAAATAATTTTATCATATTGAAAATAAGTCAATATGTGCTCTCATCCCAATGAATGTAGTATCAAAGTCTGTTCTCTCAAAATCTGTTGACTAAATGTATATTATAATATTACGGAGAGTCAAGATACACTCACGAGAAAGTGTTTCAACCGACGTGACATAGACCAACTGACGAATGCTGACATGAACAAACTGAAACAGTGAATAAAATTGACTAGGCAGATGCAACAGAAATAGGCGTCAGAGTTGGGAATGTTAAATATGTTGAATATGAGGATACAGATAAGGTGTGAAATGACATTCGGGACATGCTGAGTAAATTCAAACTGTGCCTTTGTAAAAAGTTCGGGTAGGCGTAACTCTTTGTGCCCATAACGGAACACCCGATCTCTCAGTAGATTGTAATGCAGGCGATTTGTGGAAGTCAGTTGTGTGGAGACCAGAATTCAAATGAACCAACCACATAGTGTGAGCAGAAACCAGTGTTGCTCTGCACAGTCAGCATACTGTCAGACATAGTTGTATTCACTTCTAGGTTGTCTTGTACCTCTCAAATCCAGACGTCACCTCCTGCAGTCGAGAATAGAAGTTTCTGTCTTCTTTCGTTTTCAATCTCTCGTCCGCCTCGTCAATAGACAATCACGCCAATCACAAATAGATGGGATCATCACAGAGTCTGTGAGGATGGTACTGGTTTCTGAACAGAGTGTTTCAGTTCATCATTCATGAATGAAATTCAAATGGTGTAAAGCACCGATCTGAATAGTCACAAAAATTTATGAAAACTTTGTGCAGTGACACAAACTAGTATTGTGAAGAAGTGATATCCGCTGTATGGATATGTCCTCCCAGAGAGGGAGAATGAAATGGCAAGTGATTCGTTATTTTACCAATGTATTGTCTTTGTAGCTCAGTAGTTTCCTTCTAATTTCTTTTATTTTGTGCATAAATTTACTAAACTTCTTTTACAAAAGAGAAATATGAAGTAAGTTTATCAGAATAAATTTATATTAAATGGACTATTTCACGTTTAAATTTCAATAATATCGTCCTCGAGAACATATCCTACTATGGCTAAGGTAAGGTGTATTTAAAACTATTAAGAGCTCGATATTAGACCATCTGTTGCAAACCGGTCACAAAGCCAGCCTAGACGAATCCTTCACCATAATATACCGGATGCCTAACAAACTACCAAAATCTTCGAAGAACCGCTTGCTCCAAACAGCAGAGGCTATTGCAATTCGCCTCAAACAACCAGTGCTCTGTGTCCAAAAGAAACAAGTCCAGCCCCTACTACTGCCCTGGCCCTCAGTAGAGACTGTAAACTCATGAATTTGTACTATTGCCTTTCCTAATTCTTCTGACATTCAGTTTATTTTATGTTGATGCTTTTCAGCTGTAATTTATCAGTATTATTGATTGGATGTTATTTAAACATTATTGTCGATCATAAGACTGGTTTCTGAACAGAGTGTTTCAGTTCACCATTCGTAAATGAAATTCAATAGGTGTACAGAACCAATCTGCATAGGCACATCAAATTATGAAAACGTTGTGCATTGACACAAACTAGTATTGTGAAGAAGTGATATCCGCTGTATGGATATGTCCTCCCAGAGAGGGAGAATGAAATGGCAAGTGATTCGATATTTTACCAATGTATTGACATAAATACCCAGTTTTTATATCTAAATTTCTTTCAAATTTGTGCTTAAATTTTTTTAACAGCATCAATTTGTTGGGTGAGTTTTACATTTTTCAACCTCTTTTACAATCGGATATTGCACACCAAACCTTTGAACGTATAGAAATATCGGCATATTGACTATTTGACACTTCAATGAATGAGAGTTGGTGTCTGAACATTGATCCGAACAATTCATTTTCAACAAAATTATTGTAGATAACAACCGACAGACTGCTGGTGAATGTCTGACTAAACAAGTATCACCATGCAATTACAAATATACATCTGATAATATGAAAATACCCAGGATGAACTTTTGTGCACATTTTTCAACATATACATAAATAATTTTATCATATTGAAAATAAGTCAATATGTGCTTTCATCCCAATGAATGTAGTATCAAAGTCTGTTCTCTCAAAATCTGTTGACTTGCAGTTGTGTACGCGCTGTTGTGGATATTTCTGGACGGTTTGCGGGTGGTGGTCTGCTCAAGAGTTCATTGAGGTGATCCACCTATTGTTCAATCTGTATTTCTTCCTTGATAATTGGGTTACTTTGGCTGTCTTCTATCGGTTTCACTTGTGTTGATCTCTTCCCGGAAAGAGACTTGGTTATCTGATGTAATGTCCTCAGGTCACTTTTGCCTGCTGCCTTCTCAGCTTCAGTAGCCAGGTTGTCGTAGAATTGTCTTTTGTCCTTCCTGGCACTCTTCTTCACTTCTTTGTCCAGTGCTGTGTAAGTTGAGCTCAGCGTCTCCTTCTCTTGTCCGTCTTTGCATTGAATCATTTTCTCTTTTACCATTCTCCTCTCCTCTATTAGCTTCCAAGTGTCCGTTGAGAGCCATTCCTTATCTTGTCTCTTCTTTCTTCCTAAAATCGTTGAACGCGTTTCGTTAAAAATCACCTTCAGAGAGTTCCAATGGTCTTCCACGCATGATTCTTCCGTGATGTCACGTAGTGTTTCCTGCTTTGCTCTGACAGTTGCAGTGAAAATGTCCTGTGTGATTGTGTCCTTCAGTTTTTGAGTGTTGAACTTGCATTGTGGCCTATCCCCAGCTGTTCTCGAGGCTTTTAGCTTCACCTTGAAAGTCACTTGTACTAGATAGTGGTCTGAACCCACATCTGCTCCTCTCCTCGATCTTGTGTCCAGTAGGCTCCGTCTCCACTTCCTTGAGATTGAAATGAAGTCTATCTGGTTTTTAGTGTGTCCATCTGGTGAAATCCATGTGGCCTTGTGTGTATCCCTGTGTTTGAACACACAGCCACCAATCAACAAATCAATGAGAAGAGATCACCATTGTTTTTCATTTCACCGAGGGCCTCGCTACCCATGGTGTGATCTTTTCCTGTATTGTCTCCTCCCAGCTTCGCATTCATATCACCCATCAGGATTTTGATATCGTCATTTGAGACGTTGTCCATTACTGCTTGTACTTGTCTGTAGAATGCCTCCTTCTTCTCTTGTTCTGAGACGTTTGTAGGCGCATAGCATTGTATGATTTTTGAAAATTTCCTTCCTTTTGAGTTGAACCTGGCTGTCATTATCCTGGAGGAGATTGGTTCCCACTGCATGAGAGCTTTGGCTGCTGTTGGTGACATCATGATGGCTACTCCCTCGGTGTGCTCGTGATTGTCCTCTGGGTGACCGGAGTAGATTATTGTCTCTCCAGTTGGCAGTTGGCTCCTTCCACATCCGTTCCATCTGCTCTCGCAGATTCCCAATACTTCCATTTTATTTCTTCTCATTTCTGCGGCTAACTGGGCAGCCTTTCCAGTTTCATACATTGTACGAATATTCCACATCCCCATCCTTATTTTTGCTTTCATCGAAAGAGGGCACATCCGTTCTTGTTTGTACTTTTAGAATTTTTAATATGTAGGGATTTGGTTAAGTTTTGGGGGTGGAGTGACTAGCAACACGCCTCAACCCTACCTCTTTATCTGGGCTCGGGACCGGCTAAAAAACTAGTGAGCTAGTAATCTAGGCGAGGTTGAACCGATCTGCATAGGCAAATCAAATTATGAAAACGTTGTGCAGTGACACAAACAAGTATTGTGAAGAAGTGATATCCGCTGTATGGTTATGTCCTCCCAGAGAGAGAGAATGAAATGACAAGTGATTCGTTATGTAGCCAATGTATTAACATAAGCAAGCAGTTGTTAACATCTAATTCCTTTCGAATGTATTTATTAAATTTTTTATGAATTTATAGCTAACCATGCGAGTAAGTAGCTTTGATGTTAACAATTTGAATAATATCAAATTACATAGTAAACATTGGAGAAAATATAAATATCAGCATTTTGACTATTTCACACTTGAGGGAATGGCACATGGTGTCTGAACATGGACACTAAAATTTTATTTTCAACAAACTTATTGTAGATAACAACCGAGAGACTGCTGGTGAAAGTCCGACTAAACAAGTATCACCATGCAATTACAAATATACATCTGATAATATGAAAATACCCAGGATGAACTTTTGTGCACATTTTTCAACATATACATAAATAATTTTATCATATTGAAAATAAGTCAATATGTGCTCTCATCCCAATGAATGTAGTATCAAAGTCTGCTCTCTCAAAATCTGTTGACTGAATATATATTATAATATTACGGAGAATCAAGATACACTCACGAGAAAGTGTTTCAACCGACGTGACATAGACCAACTGACGAATGCTGACATGAACAAACTGAAACAGTGAATAAAATTGACTAGGCAGATGCAACAGAAATAGGCGTTAGAGTTGGGAATGTTAAATATGTTGAATATGAGGATACAGATAAGGTGTGAAATGACATTCAGGACATGATGAGTAAATTCAAACTGTGCCTTTGTAAAAAGTTCGGGTAGGCGTAACTCTCAGTGAAAACGTTTTGGAATGACACATAGTATTATTTTGAAGAAGTGATATTTGCTGTGTTATCATATCGTCACGGAATTTGGATGAACTGTCTTTTTCTCTTTCAGCTTCCTGATGAATTTTTCTTTTTTCGTTTTTGTTAATTGGTATTTTATTTCAATCCGTTTTTCATCATTTCTGTTGATATTTACTCAGCGTCATATTTTGTCAATTTGAATTTTTCTTAATTTGTTTGTTTGTTTATTTCTTCCTTTGATTTATTTATTATTTCCTAACAATTCTGAGTATTGACATATTCTTTTTTTAGGTTGTTATCTCTTCTTTCTTTTTGGATATATTCTCGGTTTTGTTCCCTGTTTTTTATGCAATATTTCATTTTTCGCTGGCTTTGCTCGTTTTCGTTTTGAATGTTTGTGTTTTTCAAGTTCAAACTGACATTTGTTTGTTTGTGTTTCTGTTAATCGATTCCTTCGTACACTGTTGATTCTGTTTTACTCAACGTGATTATAAGAACTCCAATGCATCGGTATCAATTTTACTAGCCTCTCGTGTGTAGTCCTCTTCATAGATTGTTTATCTTTTTCAATATATATCAAATATATGTGGACTAATCAACATGCATCTCTTTTTCATTAGTAGATCGCGGTTAGCAGTTGCTTCGTATTATCTTCACTCAGTCGCCGGCATGATATCGAAGGAGAAATATACTCTTCATTTCCATTACACAACAAATTAATGTTAATGTTTCCAATTTCACTTGAACCGTGTAGTTGTAGTTTCTGTAATCTCAAAAGTTTGGTGTATATTTTTCAAAGTTAACAAATAAATAACAATATTTCACATTTCATCTTTATTATTTCATCTTCCTGCATTTGTCTTTCTAAGACTGATTTGTATGTGCCGATACACGAAACCTTCACTGTATCGACATTCTCAGTGAATAGTGTCCAAAGTTTACTAATAGTCTCTGCGTTATGTGATTATCTATGTTAAACACTCTTAATGAGCGACAAACGGCGCATTCTTAATGATATTTCTTGTGTTAACTTGATGATTGTGATGTAAACTGTCGACTAGAAAAAGTAATTTTGAGGCCGAACAGCAGAAATCCGCCTGCACTTGACAAATATTTCAGTCAGCATTTGTTGAGGGCACTTTCAGTTTCCAGCTTTCGCTTTGCGTACGCAGATAACAGGCCTCATATTGTCGACAACGTTTGGCAATTCATCTGAATACTAAGGTTATCTTGTGTTCAAGTTTGCACGAATCTTACTTACTTGCTTCGGTCAATGTTAACGGGAAATTGTCAGTCAGAAAGAGATCGGCTTGTTGCTTGAAGTTATCTGCTAAGTATCGAAATTCGTAAGCAAACACAAGAACGACACTAAAGATTTTTAATCGGA
This sequence comes from Trichobilharzia szidati, assembly GCA_944472155.2. Lineage (NCBI taxonomy): Eukaryota > Metazoa > Platyhelminthes > Trematoda > Strigeidida > Schistosomatidae > Trichobilharzia > Trichobilharzia szidati. The sequence continues at coordinate 132,849,415 of OX235272.1, read as the reverse complement.
GCATCGCAAATCTCCACGATGACGTCACTATTGTCGCCAGAACGGTTCCCATCTTTTTGTATAAAAAAAACTGCTTGAAGTGTGGTTGAGTACAACAATGCTATGTAGGAAGAAAATATTAATTTGCATCCTTCATTCGCGAACTCGTCCATCATCCTTTTCAAAAGGCACGATGCAGTGAAACGAACAAACTTTTATGACACGGAAAATTAACTATGCTCAGTTCCGTAGATTTTTCTGAACTACTATTCACACGAGAAGTTCTTCACTGCACGGCATCTTCTACTGTTGTCAGGAAATTGGTTAAGAGGGATGAAACGTGGTTTCTGCCCAAAACCTTCTTTGTTGTCCATGCCGTCTTATTATTGTCACATCTTTCAACTGTTCATTATTATTAATGATAGCATTATGACCAAATGCCCAATTCAAGCTGTCTCTCACTTAATCTCTTCCTATTCAATTACAACTGGATTTCACAACACATATCATGCCGTAGATCACACACTGATTATAGCTCAGTACATTCATTGCAATCATTAAGAACTACACTGTCAAAATATCACAGTCTCAAATGTCTGTCTAAGTGAAGTAGTGAAATTTCCCTGAAAGCATGATAATAAATAAAGTAAAATGAAATTAACCTCTTATGCTCTTCTTCCCTTGTATATTTGAACATGACCAGAAATTCGATTAGTCTGATTATGCCTATTGTTATTACTCTCTAAATAGTAGTAGTACTATGTTGTGATACAGACAATGTGTTCCAACGGAATATTATTCGCATATATTCCCACAGTTCAATACTTCATTAACAACAGGACATTCTATTTCAGGTCACTTGATGTAAACCGAAATCACACGCTCAGTGATTCTTTAAAGAATACAAAACTGTATATCTATAAATAGCGGTTTGATCACTTGAAGAAAATATACCTTGGCTTCCGTATCTTGCCTTCTGCTGTTACAGTACGATATGTGGTCTCAAGTGTGCAGTTCTATGGTTGACACATAACACACGAGTCCATACTAAGTAGAAAAATATCACCACTAACCAACCTCGATTGCCTCCAATCATATCAATATAAGTCCACCGTCATAGCGAGTCACCCGGCATAGTGGCCACATTGAAAACTTGACTGGTAGAATTCAAGCATTGGTTTTTGTAGGGACTTAGTTTGATTGGTTGGAGGATTTCATCATGAGCTGACACCAGTCAGAGAAACATTGGAAACCAGCCGGGATTATTGGACAACTGTTCCATCCTAGTCTGGGAATCATAGGCAGTACGCACCCACTGGGCTCTGAAGCCAGAACCTTCTGGTTACAAGGTGAGATCGTAGGCCATTAAACCAATTCATTTGATGCTCACTAGCGATTGGTCCTATTCAGGCAATTAACCTGGGGTTCTAGTGGGAAGTCATGACCAGTAGGGTGCAGCAGGTTGAAGGTGAGGCAGTAACTCACCGAGGAAGACATTGTGAAATGGTAGTGCTATGTCATGAATTAGCAGAAGCTAGAATTCATGAACTGTTCATTGGATCCGGTCCCAGTGGTTGAATGATATACGAGCTTGCATTGTAACCGGAAGGTCCTGGGTTCGAAATCCAGTGGGTGCGTTATGCCTATGATTCACAAACTAGAATGAAACAGCTGTCCAGTACTGCTGGCTGGTTTTCAATGGTTCTCTAACTGATATCAATCCATGGTCAAACTGATAATTAACTGTTAGTGGGCATACACAATACAACAGATACAACACTTTTTAGTCTTTCGTACTTCAGGGTCACTAACTCAGAGACTTCACTCTATGATTGGACACTAGTTGGTACCTAATGGAATGTGTCTAGTCCTTTGTGCTGATGTAGACTGAATTCTATCAGTCAAGTTTTTAATGTGGCTACCATGCCACTAGGTGGCTTGCCATCACAGTGCACTGTGAATTGTTGGTATAAGATAGTTGAAGGCAGTGGGCAAGAAGCTTTCCCTGGCCTGGGTTTCGTGCTATTTGACGCTCACCAGTCAGTCAGCAAGGCGTATCTGCAACCTTGAAAAAACAACCCATGTCCCCTCTGAGATTCGAATCCACGCCACCCAATGACTGCAATAAGTCACAGTACATGAAAAGGCTAGTTGTCTTTGATAATTGGTGCCTGCTTTCTATTTCCCGTGTGAAGTGGTAATGTAACAACAGAAGACAAGGGCCAGGCAACAGATCGTTTATTAAGGAAGATCAACACATATTTATAGATTTTAATGTACATTATTGTAGATTATTGTTAGTAGAAAATACAGTCTTTTGATTGGTTGTTTCTCACAGAAAGTTAACTTTGCATCTCTTTGTGGCTGTGTCAGATCATCTTTATGCTAACTGTATCCGCCTACACAAATCCTTTGTTCTCATTTTCTCACCACCAATATTGGGGACATAAACACTGACGTCAATTACTGTCTACCAACTTTGGCTAGCAGCCAGCTCTCACCACAGTATAACATGGTGAGCAATATTGAGTTGGTTAGGAGTCGAGTGTTAGGTAAGGAGGGGAAATCAATCGACGAGGCCGTGAAGCTATATCGACTGAGATGGTCAGGACATGTGTTGCGCATGCCTAGTCATCGCCTTCCTCGACAACAGGAAAACTTAGCTGACACAGAGCCGGTCAGGTTAGAAAGGACCAAAGGTGGTCAAACCAAAACATGGCTCCATCAGTGAATGAAATCCACAGCAGTTAGTTTAAGCCACGTAGGAAGATGGAGACTTCCTGACTGGTTGGGGTCGTCCGGACGATTAAATTCAATGAATGAACGTTAGTTACAGAATCACTCGGAATTAAGCAAGACTGGATTTCTGTTTCCTCCTAGTTTACTGGCCTTCAGTAATTTTTAACAACGACTTCATCAAAAACCCAAACCGCATCATTCAGGTTACGAAGCTATCTCGTTGACCATCCAGCCACTTCTGCCTATGTCCATGCATTCTGACTTCTACCGACATGGTATCACTTCAATAAATTCATGATAATTATTGGCCTCTGTAAGCGAAGTCATATAGATGATGGGATATGGTTTCTGTTAAGCCTTTGCTTAGATATAAATAAATGAGCACATCAGCGTAGATTTATTGGCAATAACCTTAATTTTAGAAATGAATAAACTGATTGTGTTTATCTATCTATCCATCTATCTATTGCAAACTCTCTCACATGAACAGTTCCAATGAAAGGATTTTGCGATTACTTCAGCAAACAAATACACACTTTTTTGTAAGAAATTCAAGTCATCAAATGAAGGTAATTCATGAATGCAATCTAAACTGTTACTATGTTTACTTCATTTCTGTAACACTGCATCATCTTGTGAAATGGCTGATGGAAAAATTCGTGCGAATTTGTCACAGACTTCCGATGTTTGATAATCATTGGAGACAATAAAGACAACTTTGTCCACTTCACAAATCAATCAGCTGGTTTATCTTCACTGTTAACCGACATATAGTGGGAACAGTCTTGTGAACAAAGTATAAGCTAAAATTCCTTGATGCTTTCTTGTAGTTTACATCATCCAACACTCAGCTGAATCACTTCTGGTGAGTTGTAGCACTCTGCCACAGGATGGAACAGCATCTGTAATTCTTAATGTTTTGTGGATTCTTTTGTATCACCTGTGATAAATATACAGCCTTTAGGGTGGTTTCTAAGGATTGTTGTATTTTGAATCAGTCCAGAGCCATCTATTTCAGGTTTGAATTCAATTCGCATCTTATGGCTTGTGCTGATCGTCGCTGGTCTCCTCACTGAATTCAGAGTAGTGAACGCCTTTCTTGCTTTCCATATCTTGGCTGGCTTCGATGTCATTGTTCGTACGGGCTTGGTTTGAAATTCCGCTCTATGTGTATTTTAATGTGATGATTTATTTTATATTCATGCTGTCGTCTGTTTTTCCAATATATTCATGTTTCCTGATTCTTTATGTGCGATTTAATCCTGTCCTTAACTGTTTGGGAGGTCGTCGCCTTGTCTCGCTCCTGTCTTGTCTTATATCGCGTGAGTGAACTTTCCGCTGTATATCTCTTGGGATGTGCGCTAATCTTCTGCCTGATGAATTAGGTGTTTCCTCCGTCTCCTGCACTTAATTTTTAGACTGCCATCATTTTTCTAGATTTAGGCATGGAATGTCAACACATTTGGTTTCTAGATTTCGGCTGGTTTCTCTGCTTCCGCTAAGCACCTGTGACCAGTGGTGTTGCTTCACCAGCATCCGTGGTATTTGAATCGGCATAAATTTCACACGAAGCTAGGCGCCACATTGCCATCCTGATGCAAAACGTTTCGGCTAAGAACAATGTGGTTCGTTTTACACTGATTGCACTTGATGCTTTGCAAATACATCCCCTGCATTTTGACTATCATAGTACCCCAAGGTGTTATTTTCGCATAGGTCAGTTAGTTAGTCACTCAGATTCTCTAATTTCTGCCTATGACCTTTTGGTGTCGTGTTCTAGTCTGCTGAACGAGTGCCAGTATGTCAGCGAAATTCGAAGAGAGTAGGATGCAAATGAAGCTTGTCACGTCAAACTAATCTGTCAACAGCTTCATCATGGAGCGTATAGATTTTGCAGTAGACTACAGTCGGCTAAGTGAGAGTATCGTCATTTTCATCTGCTTTGCGATGTAGTTTTGTATGCTCAACAGGAGTCACGAAACTGATGACGGTATATTTCAATACTCTCGTTGCTTGCTGGTTGACTGGGATTATTTGCGAGAATCAAACTACAGTATCTGTCCGGCTCATTTGCTCCAAATTTCCATGCATCACCTCTGCTCACAAAGCTCACTTTAAATATGTCTTCATGTCTTGGGAAACATCAACCACTCATACTTTTGCATCAGGTTTACAAACAAGGTCAAATATACCGGCTTTCATCAGAAGTGGACTATATCCGTAAAACAAGAGAACAATTTTCGACATTTCAGGCTGTCGATCTATCAATTTCAATAGCTATGATAGGTCCATATGATCGTAAACGACATCTCTACATGGTGTGTCTTTCATCGTTATCCTACTTTTCAAAAGACCCTGAAACCCTTCAATAAGTCTACACGCGTAGACTGCTTTACTCATTGTCCAATAGAACGTATTGATGATAAATGCGTGTATCCTGCCCTTCACCTGTGTGTATTGTTGTTCCTAGCATCACTGATCTAGGCATAGAAATTTAGTCGACTTCAATTTAGGATCCTTTCAACGAACGTGGTAGCGAATAGTCAGAAAGCTCATATGCCATTCTCCATCAGATTTCCACACTTCATTTTTTTCGGTTAACACAGTTTCATATATGTGGAATACCATTGACAATCTTGCAAAAAGTGATATCACATTCACTTCCCACGAAGCTACATGTCGACAGTACTGACTCCCACCCCATAGTTGAAATCAAAGAAATTTCTGTGTGTTCGATGACTGCTCCTAATTCACTTTTATCTGCCGAAGAATAGCAGATAAATATTTTCATGCATACGGGCATTTTTGACTGAGATATAACGGCTACTAAAATTTGGTCAATTATTCAATGTAACATTGTGAATACTCGTTCTTCTCGAACATTCTGAACACTGGAAAGTGTATTCATCTATGGATTGTGTCAAAGGTCACACTTTCACGTCACAAGAGACTATGTGCCACTGATTGACTGAGATGAATACCTGGACACCACCACTCACAACAACCACTAGGGCTTGGTAGCAGAATTGAGGTGATCTAAACATCAGATGGCTGTTTCACTCATTTGGGGCCGAACTCATTAGCAGTGTACCCGGTTCGACTCAGTTCAGACAACCGAATCCCTTCAAACCTCCAGATTTCTGGTTGGCCGCTTAGGCGAACCAATGACGTCACAAATCAAATTCCTAATTTGCGAATTAGTGGATGATATACAATGCACAAAATTCCGAGGGTGATAATTTCAACCATAAATTTTCGTTTCAAAGAGTACGCAACTGAAGAGTGTCGTACACCATTTTACGATCCTCCTGGGTCCTGGTAACACGCACATCCTCAGAGTTCTTTGTTCATGCAAAACTAACCAGACACGTCATGAAATCGTCTCCCCAAATAATTCTAATATTTTAGTATATTTTAGTATGTCACTCACTACGACACACGTTTAAATAAGTGACACTTTTTGATTTGGGTATAGTTATAAGTAGTTGTGATTCAGGCAGTGTGTCACATAAGTGTGCACTGAATAAGGTTCATTTTGTGAGGCATATAAACGGCACAACCAGAATCTGACAAGTGTATCGTCTTCATACTTCTGAAGATCAATTTCTGACGATCCTGATATCTGCACTTGGATTTCGATTACTCTGATTCCAAAGTAAATCATACTGACCAGTTTGCATCACACTACTGGTTTCTGTAGACCATCAGTCATCAAGTACCCATCTGTCACTGATTATGGAGTCCAAGCTATGAGAATAACAAGAAGCGTCTTACAAAATGGTGTAGTAATGCGAGATAATAATGTTTCACATTACAGCTCACATATCACGCATTCATTACTTCGGTTCTTTGAAACCTTGAAATTATCAATGAAGCTGTCATTGTGTGAATTCTAATTTCAGATAAAATTCAGACAAGACAAATCAGCCGACGTTGTATTTTAGTTAAAATAATTTTATTTCAATGTGTTAAGGAATGATGAAATTTCCAGAGAGGATGGCCTTAATAATATTTTCAGAAACAATGTAGAAAATCAATGAGACACCATCCGATATTCCACTCTATTGTTAACATCGTATGTTGTAAAGGTGTATGATGATGAAATAATTCGTTTCATTTCTCACTTACTTTGAAGGCGTGAATTCCGACCAGTGCACTCTAAGGTATTTAATATTGTAATTAGAAAAAAATACTTATAATCTTTTGTTAACGTGTATATGCGTGGGTTAATGTTTATGAGTGACCTCGGTGATAAATTCCAATAGCCAAGGGGTATCAGCCAGTCAGATGCTGATAACCGAAATTTGATAGAAAGTAGGCGGCACTGTTGAAAACACGCCATAACATCAGAAATTTATTCTATCTGTAGTAATCTACCAATGCCATATAAGTAAAGCGTAGCTTTACTCTTGGAAATTCTAAAATAAATACAACCGTTTATGAAGAGATGCAGAATAACCATGGAGTTCGCATCCACGTTTACTTGCCTACTTGTAACTGCTTTCTTTCTGTGTACATGCGAAGCAGCAAGTAAGTCATTTCTCTGTTCATTATCTGCCTTGACCATTATATACACTGGTGAAATGTAACTAGATACCTGCATTTGTCAAACCTTCGATTTACCTCATTGTGATAACTGACTGAATCTTATGAAGGTAGAATTGGTAATGGTTGAGGCAATTTCTCAATCCCTCAAACGCCATATGCACATCTTAGATGCATTCATCAGAATATTTACCATGTACGCTTCTTCTTCTTCTCTTCTTCTAAATTACATATTCACTTTATACAGAGATGAAAGTTAGGCCTTTTATGTATTTGACAATATCAGAATGGCGAAAATGAGAGTGTATCCACCTAAATTAAATTTCGTTTATTGTTTACTTCAAGATGTTACATTCCTGAGGAGTCAAATAGGTAAGGTGGAAAAAATAATCAAGAATTATGAAAGTAAGTCTCACGACATTTTATATCAACGCTACTATCTGTAATTTGAATATCTGTTTGTTGGTTTGTCGGTTTTTCAGCACGTTTTTACAATACACTCCACAGATAGGATGCATAAAATAGAGTACATCAGCATGTGCTGAAATCCTGTGAGAAGTAGTTCGACACAATAAGATCACTTTAGACTTTCTGCATTTTAAGAATTTAAAAGAACTACTTAGAGAGGACTTCAGGTAACTTGTCGAAATGGAGATCTGTTGCTGAAGCTATGTGTTTCCCTCAGAACCCAAAGGGATTCTATGAATTCTACACTGAGCGATTGTTTAAAACCACGGTATGGAATTCATGCTTCATTGGAATTATCAGTTAGTATAATTAATGTGGTGCCGAGCGCCAACATTTGACTACTGTTCATTAGGCTACTGAGGTCCAAAATCCTCACTTTTCTTAGCCTGAATCCATGGATGTCAGGGGACCACCTTCTTGTTTGGTATAAAAACACCGTTATCGTTGTATTCCATTACAGACAGATAGATAATAATCAGTTATGCTGAACCTGAGAAAGATCGAATAGTCAGGAAATCGTTTAAGAAACGATGAATACGGAAAAATCAACATTCGACGTTGTAATTACAAATTACTCAATCTATTCTTCGAAATTGCAATTACACTTCAACCAGGATCGACTTCTCTACTAAGTAAACAACGCACGAGATAAATACCCTTGAAATATACACTGAGTTACGACATGAAATTTTTTTAGTTTATTGGGAATTTTATCAATTCTAAATTCATTTTTCCACTTCAAACCGTCTTATAGTTGTGATTCGCCTAAATAAAGCTAAAGATAGTCAATATAAATCAGATATAAAGGCACAAGGTGAGATGGATATGTCTTAATTTACTTTTTCCAATGTAATATATGTATTCTCTTCCAAATTTTGGATTTTTTGATTGAATGACAAAATGAAAATCGAGCTATCAACAGTGTTAGTTATCCAGTACTAGGTGGTAAGAAAACAGTTGAATTGAATAACATAAGAGATACACTCATGTCTTATTCATTTCAGTAGCATACTGAATTTCAGTCGATGTCTAAAGCAACTTCACTTGTCTTCTGGTGATTATCCAACTGAGACACTTTCTGAGAGGATGAATAGAAGCTTCGAACGTCAGTGGAAACACCATCACTCACCGGAAATGTGCGCATATCCTGCTGACTAGTCCTAAATAGAACGATGTGCACATTCAAGACACCACTGCCAGTCAGTGTCAACCAAATTTACATTACAAAGGAACTAGTTTGTTGGTGAATTTCTAAAGCCACTGAAATTTGTCTTGATTATTGCGTTGATTCCACCTTACTGAAATTGGGACACTTGTCTACTTGAATTCAACTAGTTTATTCAGAGAATATTTTGTCGAAGTATCGGTTCATGGTTTATTCGATGAAGATGAATGTGATATTGAATGGGTATATGAAGCTGTTTAGTTCACTTTTCGAATATCGTTCTGGCCTCACATACATATAACTAATTTTCACCTACTTTTGCCCCCTTTAGGAAAAATAGTAAGAGAGTTTATAAAGAACAGGAGGCGTTTCGACAGCTGTAGGTGAACTGACATACTTTCTGAGGAGAACTAATCGTTTTTTCAGTTAAAAGGTGCGAGGAAACTTACGCTGCTTCCCACAGTTTACCAAACGTTTACAAAGGTCTGTGAAATTTAAATATATTTTGTTCACTAATGTTCATCAGAATATGTCATCAGGTAAATGGAATCCTGTAGAGAACCTCATGGGACATTGTTGTTGTCTTGGCTAGAACACGAAGACGACGGATATAGATGAACATTTTACAGGTTCAGCTAGAGATCACACATTTGCACTATGAGTAAGAACCAGTAGTCGATTGCGAATCTAACCAAGTACAGACAGTCGCTGTTGACTTTCAGATGAGTCTCATGATAACAGTTCACATAAGACTTTAAGTTGTGTAGGATGAATTTGGAACGAGAATAATCTTGCATTCGATGATGGCGATTAGTGAATTCATTTTAGTTTCGGTTGATTGATTCTGCAACCACCTATTCCGAGATTATCATGTTAGTTTCTTTTGTCTCTGTTTATTTGTTTTTTCTGCGTTTTTTATTATTCTGATCAAGCTAACATAGATATTCTGAATTTCTTGCATATGAAATTCAATAGATATAATAAAAAGCATGAAAGGATTGAAAGCGGAATACGGTATGATTTCTTTACACATATTGATTATCTCAATATTTCAGAGAATATTTTAACTCCAGTTGAAAGTGCCAGTGATCACACTCCCTTTTAAGTGCATGTACATAGGGTTGTCGTTCAGCTAATGGATTCAAGAGATTTCTTGCACTGGATTTTATCGGTTAATTTTTGCAGTGTGACCACTATTCTAAGTAAATCGGCATCATGGTGCACCGTGAATTGTAGTTATTAGGTGTTTAAAGGTTTCGTGCTTGTCGGCACTTGTTGTTACTACCTTGTGTCGAATACAGTCATGCAGGAGATATATCACGAGCCCAAATGGCTCAGTGATAATGTCTTTGACTGCAGAACTGAATGACGCAATTTTCAATCACAGAGAGGCATATAAAAGTGTACCTCTATTCATTTTGACATTTTCTTCAGGAAGTTTTCCAGTGAATTTTGACGAAGAAATATCTCGGAACCAGCTGCTTCTCAATATGTGTAAAAGTAATTATAAAACTTCTCTATGAGAAAATATACTTTTCCTGTCTGTCTGCATGCTTTCTACACAACACTTGCTATTTGACATTATCACTATCATTATTATGGCTTTTTTAGATAGTCCACATGTTTATTTACGAGTTGACATCAGTTTGAGAACCATTGGAAAACCTGTTATTACTGAACAGAAACTTTCAAACTGTTCAGCAGTACACACTCACTGCGGTATGAAGTCAGAAACTTCTGGCTGCAAGGTGGCCTCGTAGATCATTCAGCCTCTGAGAAGTGATACAATAGCTCATGAATTCCAACTTCTTCCAAATCGCTAGCTAATATCATAGGCGAGTAGCTAATCTCTTAAGGAATATCAGTGTTTCTGTTACCTCCACAGATCAGATTTACGGCTTCAACAGTCCGTTATCCTCAAATAGTTTCTACGACAATTAACCACCTGCATCTCATTATTAGATCATCATGACTGGGCAGCTAGTTGGACAGCTGAAAATGTTGTCATCATTCGAGTGGTCAGTATTTTTCAGGTGACCTTTCGTTCTAACTTCTTCAATATTCAATCGATCCATTGAATTAACATTTCTCCATTCTACTACACCATCCTGATAAGTTCCATAAACACTTAAATACCCGATAGAGAAGATAATGAGACATCCTGTTTTTTTTATTTCCTTTCATCATGGTGATTACAAATTTTAGAACTCGTGAAAGGTTAGTTCATATTGCAAAATACTAATAAAATTAATGGACATTATTGTAGATATATTTATATATTTCCGTCACTAACTATATCCGCAGTGACATATTTATTCCTCGTGTACAATGAATAGCTACGCAATTCGGTCCAGAAAATAAAGGTTGCAATGCCTTTCTATCTCCGGTTCAAATTCAAGGTATCTCAATGTCATTCTCTGTCTTGTACATATTAGTGTAATGATACTATTCATATTCATATTACTCACATACTTTCATTGAGTAGTCTCATTCATGAAAACAGACTACCTTCAATTCTGATTCAATATTCACTTATAGATGCGAGTAAGTTATTCTTCACGAAGTTTATAATTACTGAATATGCTGTCTAGAACGATATCTAAATATTCTCAATTAAAATATTCATGTCACAGATGACCACAACTACAAGAGAAAAATAAACCAACTCTTGTCACAGGAATCTCTTGATTTTTTTTCAAATTTACAAAAATAAATACAGTTGTGTAGATGCCTTTCTCGATTCTTGTATGATGCCGACAACCACAAATTTCTCCTTTCTCACAGGCACGTAAATAAATACACTTATACTCTATGAAAATGTCATAAATCATTGCATATATCAATTATTTTTGTGTACATATGTATATATATATTTCATCATAGAGAACAGTAAGAAAAGAGGGAAATACATCATTAGAATGCCTCTAGTATTCCCCTGCAGACGAGTCAACACATTCACACTGACGACCAATCTCGATTAAGCTCATACAACCTACTTTACATTGTGAATGTTCAACAGAAATCATACATTCCTGCAGAATGTCAAGTATACTAGAAAATTCAAGGGAACGAAGCTGACACTCGTCTGTTGTTATTCAACACTTCTAAACTCCCCTATCACATGATTTCATTGCACCATTTCGGTTCAACCTAACGTAAATCTGTTTTGACTCTCTCCCTCTCACTTCTCCAGGAGTTCAACGTTTAATTGAACTGATATCTAAAAAGCATGCTGAGCAATCAGCCTACATAAAAAATACCAGTGAGTATAGCGAATTTCCTGTTAACTTCAATGTACTGAATTCTTCAATTCATATTTTCAAATGCAAATAGTAACGTTGATTGGTGCGGCTTCCAGTTTTATAACCACCATTTCACTTTGCCATCTGTTTACCTTCTCAGATGTACTTTCATTTCAAACCTCATTGCACCAACAACACAACTGTTCTTGTTATTCAGGTCTGAAATCAATTTTGGAAGTTATTCTGCAGAAAATACGGGTAAGAACAGATTGATAGTATCACGTGTAGTCGATTTAATCATATCCAGCTGCTTACATGCAGTAGTTATCTTACGTCTGAACTCTCATCTACTTAAAACAAAACTGCCTCACTGACTGTCTTCGAAAATATTTCAAAATTAAATTTGCCAGAGAAAGGGAATCTTTTCTACAAACGTTCAAAGGGCCATGCAAAGTCGAACGCTCACACGTATACTGACTATATTCCCTTTTAGTGAATTAATATCAAAATAACATGTTTTCTCGACATTTTTTCTTTTGCTTAAGAGGTCGCATCCAAGTGCACTAAATTGAATTGGTCTTCGGACAGCATGCAGTGTGGAGTAGCTGGCACTCTTCATTTTTATTTATTGAAACGTTAATAATTAGTTAGTTTTAGTATAATTTAATAATAAAATGATTTTGCTTAGTCTATCCAGAGCTTCTTCTCTTTTCAAACAAACGATCACACCTTCCTCTGGAAAGCAGTGGAAATCGAATGAGCACACAGAAAGCAAAAATATGTGATCAGACAGTATTCTTTTCAATTAGACATTTCCGGGAATCTTTTCTCATCAAATACAACCTTTCGAATAAGCACAATCAGCGTGAAATAGTCATTGTGATTTGCTGATAGGATTCAGTAATACTAGAAAGTGGGCAAAATGGATTAAATGCGTCTAAGTTTTGATACGATAAGAAGAAAAGCGGTTGTCGAGGAAAGGGCAAGAAGTGCGATGTGTGTAAATGTGTATAAACTTGTCAGTTTGTTGTTCATCGGCTGATGACTTGATAGTAGCTGTACTCACATTTTATTGTTCCTGGAGTTCAGAATATTACTTCGGACTATTTAAGTATCTCTCATAAGCCAAGGATGAGTGTGATGACTATCACGGAGATTATTTTACCGACTGACTCTCTTGGTTACGTCCAATGACCAACGACACAATGGAACATGGGGTAGTGCTCACTGATGTTTTACCCAGTTTCCATGAGGCATATTCTGCACAACGTTGACTAAGCTGTATGAATGGACACTGAGCTTGATTTCAAGTAATTTTGAAAATTTTTAAGAATTCATCTTGAGTGTTGGTTTAATATGACTTGAAGTTTTGCGGTGCACATCTTGACAGTTCAGATTCATAGCACTTTTTTCAGAAACACACATACCAAAATAACAGTAATATGTTCCGTGTAAGTGCGTCAGGAAAGTACTAGATGACACTAAACTTTTACAACCATATCAAAACAAGCAGAAAAAAGGGTACGGCCTTACTACGGAACAACAACATCATAAAGATAAGGTGTGATTAGGACTCAATATGGTAGACAGTGAGCAGCCGAGGCATAAAGGGTGATGAAATAATGCTGAGACAGTCAGAGAGAGACTAATAAACATGATTAGGATCGTTGCGTGCTATGTCTGACTCCGATGAATACCCTGCAACACATTCACGTCTTCACATTCTATAATGTGCTAAATGCTGTGTGCCACCAAATACCAACAAGGCTGTATTGAATAAAAAGTGAAAGAGTGAGTGAAAACTTGATAAAGCGTAATATTAGTGAAACTGAACTTCGATGCATACAAACCAGAAATAAGCGTGTGTAACTGCCTTAATTTTATATTGACCAATCAAATCTAATGTTCAATGATACGATGGTTAATATCCACCAAGCATATGAGAGACTGTCTTCCGTAAAATTATAAAATGAGTACAAGCATACGATTTATAGGCGTTTAGTTAGACTTAATATAGAGGCAGTACACTACTCAACATGTATAATGGATGGTGGACAGGATTAGAAAGATAAGGGCTGATTAATAGTGATAAGAGGACGGAACAAATAATCAAAAGTGTGATTATAGAAAGAGGAAGTTATCAAAACGATGCAAAGTGGATACGAAAATTCTTCCTCACACATTATTCAGGCTTCAATCATCGGATTGCTGCCTCTTCTGTATATATTACAGGAATCTGTCACCTACCGTATAGAGAGAGATTTGATGTTTGCTAACGAGACTTCCTACTTACATCACCTGCTAGACTATCGTGTGGAGCTCGACTGACAGGGGAGAGTTTGCATGTCCAAAGATGACATGAAGAAGACCATGTGGAAAGAAAAAGTAGACTTGTTGGCAGAGATGTCGGCAAATATATATATATATATATACTAAAATTATAAATTCATGATTGTAGAAGGTATTACATTAGCGAGGTCTCTTTTCATGAAGTTCTGTATCAACTGCATTTTACATCAAACGGATATACGTAGTAAAATGGATTGTGAACTACTGTAGATGGATTTCCTTTAACAGAGTCGAATGGTAGTGCGCACATTAACCTAAGAGTTAGCACATATTTACTGATCTTAGAATTAGTGAGACTTGAAGTGACTTAGAATATCAAAAATCGAAATATTGACTTCTTTCAGCTGTATATCAGGTGAATTGATCTGCATGCTTTTGCCTACAAACTTTAGACAATTTTCCGAAGAATTTCCATTCCCCTAGATACAATTTCAGCAGAATTCATATAATTTGATACCTGTCGGTATTGCGAATGCTTGTTGTTATCTAGTATAAAACCTACTCTGTTGGCTATTCAGGTTTCGAAGCGGTATATCTTGCTGACGATGTGGCTCAATACGTTCATAGAATCTGTCCACTAATATGCATCATTCAGTTCTAATTTTAATTCCTGTAAGATGCATTTTAACAGTTTCTCTAAAAGCATGGCTTCCTGTGGTTCTAGACGTGCCACTGTGAAATGCCTCAAAGCACCCATTTTACGCCTCAATTATTTTGAAAAGGACTCATAACGCCAGTATGCTACTGAACCAAACCCTACCTCTGAGGCACCCGAAAACAAGTGCAGTGGTTTAAAATTTTCGAAAGATATGGGTAATTCCCCTTTCGCAAATTAAGAGTTAGTTAACTGAAATTTTCCGGGATTCTTATTAGTGCTGATTACGTTGCCTAGTGTAATGATGACAGGTCCACTGCTACTCTGTACAGGTTAAGCGAATATAACCAAAATTAAAAAATCCACTTTAACTACTAACACTTTTCCATTATTTCAAATTTGCGATGAAATTTCGTTCCAACGATTTCTCAGGGTCATTTCACTTCTCGGTTGATGGTCATCACTTAGTTTGTGGTGACAGATGAAACTAATTACGAAATAACGATCCTGCGGAGAAACATTGAAACGTCTGAAGCATAATCTACTTCTGAAGGTGAAATCTATTATCCCTTGTAACTTACTCCCGGGGATGGTCTGTTTATTAGACGACCACGTTCGTATTTAAAGTCAGAAAAACCTTTTGAAGGCGAGAATTGTATACTTCTATGGAATTTCAAATATATTACAACATTAAAAGGAAGCATGCAAACACTCATCTGTCACCCAACGCTTGTAAACTCGATAGAACCATCCATGGCAAAGTTTTGATATTCCACGAGTGTATTTTGTCTCTCTTCCTTTCTCTCCCTGTCTGTCTTTCCAGCAGTCACACGCTAAATCGAACAGATATCCAAAGAATATGCCATAGGACAAGTCTAATTGAAAAAAGTAAATATATTGAATTTAAGAACTCCCGAATTCATGTTGTCAAGTGCAAACTAGAAATAATGAGTACTACTTGGAATTGGTACTGACTGAACTACCACCTTGTCTTCAGTATCCTCCTCATCAAACTGTTTACCTGATTCTGTATAAGATATAAAGTTTAT
The DNA here is from genome assembly GCA_944472155.2 of Trichobilharzia szidati. NCBI lineage: Eukaryota > Metazoa > Platyhelminthes > Trematoda > Strigeidida > Schistosomatidae > Trichobilharzia > Trichobilharzia szidati. The sequence continues at coordinate 132,833,284 of OX235272.1, read as the reverse complement.
TTTGATAAGAATAACAATGATATTGGTAGAAAATGTCAACATAAGGTGATTCAGTGTGCTGGAATAAAACAAATCATTTGTGAGTCAGACAGCTGAGATAATCGTACAGTATTCCACCGACGATATCGTCTTACTGTGCGATAGCATGCAGGCTGCCCAAATCGCACTTAATCAGTCGGCGATCAGTATTTGTAAGTATAGCATGTACTTTGCGCCATCTAAGTGCAAACTACTGTTACAAGATTGGCAGGAGCCTGTACATGAACTCACTCTTACGGGTGAATCGCTTGAAGTTTTTGATAAGTTTGTGAATCTAGTTAGTTGTAAGAGTGCTGGCGGAGGGATGACGGATGAGATTTCCAACCGTATAATAAAGGCTAGGGTGGCATAGATCAACTTCAGCCACCTCTAGCGCCGTCGCGATGTTAGCCTGGCTGTCAAAGGTCAGGTATACAATGCTTTGGTGCGGGCTGTCTTGCTCTACGCCTGTGAAACCTGGCCTCTCCAAGCTGAGGATGTGCGGCGGATCTTCGTGTTCGATCATCGCTGTCTCCGCAGGATTGCTTGCGTTCGATGGCATCATCGCGTGAGTAATTCTGAGGTTCGGCGGCGTCTGTCTGAACCCAGTATAGATCACCTGGAAACACCGGCTCCGGTGGCTTGAACATGTGCTGCGAATATCATCTCAGAGAATTCCGTACAGGTCTCTAATCGATAGCACTGGGATGGGGTGGAAAAGGCGGAGGGGTGGTCAGTCCATGACGTGGCGTCATTAGAAGAAGGATGTTTGTGGAAGATTAGCATCGGTTGGTGCCTCACAACTTCCTGGTTGGGGTACGCGAGATAGCCCAAATCGATGGCTCGAAATGTAATCAGATATGGCCAAGAATAGTGATCAATGGCGTATGTGTTGCAATTTCCTTCCTTCTCCCCTTTCGGTCAATAATTCACGAATGATTTTTGAACTTGCTACAAATGACTCATTTCCTTCCAGAAGTAGTTCCTAACCCGTTCTCTGCTTATATTCTTGTATTTCTGATTTATGTTGTTTTATTATTATTGTGTGGCGCATCTTTCTTGGCGCCATATTGTACCAAGTTATTTTCTGCATTTAAATGAAATAAAATAATAGAGTTAGCTACTTAGTTAGGTAATTGTTAGTAGTGAGTGAGTGAAAGAGTTGATAAGTTGTTTCACTGTCTGGTTAAAGAGTTAGTTAGTTTGTTGGTTAGTGACTTAGTTATTTAATTATATAGCTGGTCAGTCATTTAGTTAGATGATTACTTAGTTAGTTGGTGAGTTAGCTGGTTAGTTGTGGTGTTAGTTTGCTAGTCAGTTATTTTGTTAGTTATTAATTTAGCTGCTGAGTTATTTTGTTTCTTCGTTAATGAGTCAGTAATTGGGTTAGTTAGTTAGTTTTAAGTAGGTTGTCGCTTTCATAAGTCTCAAATGATAAACAGATGAGGTATGTCAGAATAATCCATACTCAAACTAAAAAGTTAGTGAATATGCATAGAATCTTAAAATAGTTTGGCGGAAGTAAGAAGCACAGAAAAGCAGAACACGCAGAGAAATTATTCACCGAAACTGCAATCCAGTCAGACGGCGAGAAACAATGCATATCAAATAGGATATTAACATAATCTATGAATGAGGTATAATTTTTCCGTAAAAGAACACTTACGAATCTGTTTGCAGTAGCACTTCAGATCAAATCTGAGAGCCTATCGTGAAACTACTTCTCAATAGTAAGTAGTATGAAGCTATTACCTGAATACTTCGATAGTGGTGTATATAGATATGCAGCATAATCGGTATTTTCAGGAGTTGTAGTTTCATAACTTCAAACTGAACATTATCTCGACTCGAAACGAAATTGAATTGAAAGTCAGTGAATGCTATTCAGCATTGGACAGCTCATTCATCAGGATTACTGACTGTTCAGTAGTTTGTATCCAGAGCGGCCCACGCTTGTGATGGTCCTCTAATTTATATTATGGGCTTCTGTATGGTTTAGCTTAACTGCACTGGATATTTCGTCATGAACCAAAACCACTTAGAGTTCATCGGAAAGCTTAGGCAGTTGAATAGCTTTTTTGTCCTAGTAGGGACGAATTCTGTAGTGCGAACCAATGATGCATCTATGGATGCTTACTGAAGGCATTGGTTGAGGGTAAGACTATATCGAAAGGTGACAGATCCTAGTGTTCAGGCTTCATTGAATTCTGGTCAAAGTAGCTGAAATATCAACGAATAAGGAATCGTAACTTGAAGAACTCAGGGTTAATCCTTGGTGAACACTGCAGAAGAGTCATGGAAAAGTGTGAAACAGTTGTGCAGTACTGCATGATTTCCAGTGACAGCCATAACTGATGTTGGCTAGTCATGACATTTACATTAAGCTCATATTATTATCCGGTTATTCACAATCCAGCAGTATATACCCCATAAATTCTAGGATGTTTTGTTTTGAATTATTCCTACGTACATCCATAGTCAGCGCATAATTCAAATCATCCAAGTTACGTATACTAGACAAGGAAAACTGAAGGTTCAAAATTGACGAATGGTAGTATACTCAGTCTCTACCAGTACGTACACCTCGACGATGACTTGAGGTGAAATGATAATAACTGAACAAGAGGTAGCCATCGTCGTCCAGCGGCATATAAGAACAGACATTCATTTTCTAAACGATGGTTGCTGGGTTCGAGCCCCAAACGGAACTCACTAGAACGTTGATATTCCCGACTAACGAGTCACAAACAGAATAAATGGCCATTGCAATTTTGCAAAATGTTCACTGAGACTCGAGTTGAAATGATTTCACTCGGAATTATAATTAATGAGGATAAAAGTGGTGTATGTAACTTACTTTCCTGGTTAATTTCAGAGGAATTTAGTTACTCTCCTTCAAGATCACCATGGAATTATTTCTGTTAGAAAACAATTGTAAACCTGTTTATCCTAGATTTTGAAGCTTCACCGGTACGCACCCACTGCCAGAGTTCGAACACAAGACCTTCTGGTTACAGAGAGAACTCGCAGACAATTCAGACACTAGTACCAGTTTTTGCTAGTATGTTCTGCAATTGATAATCTTTCCACTAAATAATAGGAGAGTTCCATCACCTAGAGTGATGTTGTTATTATCACAACCCACATAGGATTCAGATTACTTTATAGCTGTTGCTTTGTATGGACTTATCTGATTTAAAGTTGAATTAATGGAATAACACATTGATATTCATTGTGGACACCAGTCTCAGAGAGAAACACCATTTAGTCATTGTGACCAGATCGAAGGGTCTATGAATTGCAACAACTACCGATTTATGATATATGTTTAGCTCAACCACCAACCAGTGTCACAGACGAGTTATTATTATTATTTTTCCCTTTAATTCCTAGAGGAACATAAGGCTTCAGCCGTGCTTCTTCATTGCGTTCGGTTCTCTGCTAGAGTCTTCACCTGGCTCCAAGTCTGCCCACACGTTTTCATCTCCTCTTCACATGACCTCCTCCAAGTCACGCTTGGATGACCAACTCGTCGCCTCCCTTTCGGGTTCCACTTAAGGGCTTGTCTAGTGATGTCACTTGATGGTTTTCTCAGAGTATGGCCAATCCATCTCCATTTCTTCCTACCTATTTGTTTCACAATCGCTTCTTGATTGGCTTGCTCCCAGAGATCTCTGTTGCTGATCTTTTCTGGCCGGCCATCTGATCTTGAGTATTGAGCAAAGACAACTGTTAATGAAGGCCTGTAGTTTGTTTGAGATGCTCTTTATGACGAGCAGTGCAAGTCTCTGATCCGTATAGTGAGTAGCATGACTTCACATTGGAGTTGAAAATCCGGATCTTATTTTTGATGCTGAGTGCTGTTGACCTCCACACAGACTAGAGAGTAATGAAAGCTTGTCTTGCTTTTCCGATTCTTGCTTTGATATCCTCGTCAGTTCCGCCTGTAGTTGAAACGATGCTTCCCAGGTAGGTAAAAGAGGTTGTTTCTTTCAGGTTTCTCCCAATAATGCTCACTGTTGTCTGTTGTTGTTGCTGCTATTGTTTGTGTTGCCTAGGAATCTTCATCACCTCGGTTTTCTCCGCGTTCACCTGAAGTCCTATCTTCTCTGGATGCTTCTTCTCAGCGGACTAGTCCTAAATAGAACGAAATGCACATTCATATAATAGCCGGAAGTTGTTGGGATTTTCGATTAACTTCAACTGTCAGACTGATTTATCACCAACCAAAATTGGTTGGAGCCCTTAGAAGTTGTTACGTCTTATTCTGTTGCTCTTCTTCAACTAGACTATTAATTGTGTTTCCAGAGTTATTTCGAATTCCTCAGGTTTCGTATACTGGGACGAGACTGCTACTGCCCAGTGGTACCTAGTATTTTCAATGATTTTTTAAATTTTATTACAGATTTCCACACAAGCAGACGTTAACGTAGGATTTATTGAGGATTATGGAGCATCGGAAGGATCTTTTGTCCTTCTCTGAGATTCATCAGTATTGTGCGTCCACCAGATGTTTAAACCGTGAACTTTAAGTTACTCAGTGGGTCAACTAGTGAATTGTAACGAAAAGAACTCTGAGTAAATAGCCTCATACTGGAGGATATTTCTGCACATAATACACATTTCTCAGAGTCTTTCATTGCAAATTATCTTTTGCATTTTTGACATAATGATCACGAAGTGACTTCATTTCGAACAGCGTTGCATCCGAGGAGTACTGGACAGTTTCACGTCCTTGTTTGGCAGTCTTCATCTGTACGCACTCATGACTCCTCCAGGTCTAGAACCCAGGACAATCAGCTTATAAGGCGTAGCATTGACCACTCAGTCACTTGGATGGAATCCATCGACCCATATATTGTAATGGGATTTCGATGAGATACAGTTTAACAGCAACTCACAGTATCATAAACGAAGAAATAAGAGTTCAGAGAAACGTAAGCAAACCCTATTTATCTAGTAGTATCTGAGTTCTGCAGAATATTTGTCCTTCTAATGAAGACAAGATACAGTGTTCCTGAAACAATCTTCAATTCTTCACTTGTCACTTAAATTCCCTCGAAAATACACGAAGAAACACAGGGCGTTGAGTGGGCATATTTTAGATTTTGACTACATCGTGTTACCAGTCAGTTTCCCATTTCACTTCGGATAATGAGGATCCCACCGAGGTAATACTTGACAGTTTGTTGGACATCATCACACATACACACACTACTCAAATAAGCAGTCTCATTCTCATCCACGTATTATCTACACGAATAGATACATGATCTGCATGATCAGTTATTCTTGTGACGACGCAGAATACTTTAGATAATCGTGATTAGAAGCTGAGCATGAGATGTCAGGGTTTGAAGAGAGAAGTCAGTCTAGATGAGTGGCACTCTGTCAAGACTAAACTTTGAAAATTTCGGTACACATATAGATTCCTTCCCAGTAAGGCACCATAATATCATGTATTCTGCTGTATGAACAGATACGAGGCGATTTTTTCATGAATCCAATTTCTGAATATTTTGTGTATGTGACGAGGTAGGCTCACCTCTGAGGATATATGAAAATGTCGATATGCATAACTTGAAACACAATGTCAAGATCGATGACTGTTGGTGGTTACAACAGCTTATGTCTAACATCTCATGCTCTACTTAAGGATTAGAAATAGTCCAGAATTACAGCAAATAAAAGCCTGGCAGTAGCACTACTTCAGCCTCGATATTTCGACGACTTTTGTCAGCAAATCTATTCCATCTTCATCGCAATGTTTATGTCGATTAATAATGCAGTTGTGCTAGGATTGGCTGGCAGATATTCCTAGCGAAAAAATCCTTTCTATCTAGGTTTGTTCATCGCGGTCAACCTATTCGCATTATCACCAATGCAGCTTTGTTGAATTGATGATTTCTTTAGTCACTACAAGTGTCAATGTTTCCGACATGAATGTGAATTCGCGTCAACTCTTAGGTTAACTCATGGGAAGAAGGCATTATGTTAAGTGTTAGTAAATTTGTGATAATTAATCTACAGTACCTCGTCCAGTTCGCTAGGTGGCAGGGGAACACACATGAACTCGTAGGAGACCACATCCAAAAGTAAATAAAAGAAACCTCATAATGCATATTGGCGTAAATACAAACTGAGTGAATGAATATTCAAAGTGATTTTGAACTATACGAAGAAGAACCTCGCCAATGGGGTATCTCACAGGATATGAACTTCAAAATTCCAGTGTACGCTGAATTACTGACACTGAGATTAAGTTAAATTACACCTACAACGTCATCCTCTTGAAAAGCCCATCCGTTGGTCAAAAGTTCTATATTGAAATATATATTTGAAAATGAACACAAGATCAATCAATGTTATTATGTCACATCACTTCCGCAGGTATGTACACCTTCAATTATTGAGCACATCTGAGGTGACTGCTGGCAGAATTTGTCAGGCCAGTCTACGTCTCTAAAAACGTTTATCCACAGTCAATATACAAATGATGGGAATGAAGATAATTTCTCCACATTTTCCAGCTATTCGCAGTTTCTGTAGTGCCTGAGCTGGTTTTCCGATAATGTAAATCTTCCCAAAATTTCCGGCGTCTGTCTGCAAACGACTAGTTGGACGTCCGAGAGTGATGTGTTCACTTCTTCTCTTCGCCATTAAATCCATCTCTCCAATATTCGAAATGCTTGTAGATAATAAACATACATTCATCTGTATTCATGTGTTACTTATAAATCTAGTCAGCAACACACGCTGCTGTGGTAGTAGTAGTAGTAGAAGTGGTATAAGTAGTGGAAAAATTCATCAGAAACACGAAGAATCTTTGTTGATGTACTCACTTAGATAATCTGAGTTTCACACAGATTCGGCCGAAATTCTTCCAGTATCTTAACAAGTATTCATATTTACTAGACTGGAATAATGGCTGGTAATCTTATGCATGTAAATTGAAGTGATAATTTCTGACACTTTGATCATTGAAATGTGAATGAACAAACTTCCATGAGCGATCGTGTTTTGTTCTCATCGAATGAGAGTTCAAGTTAAGTTTAAGGCGTTAATGTAATCTGCTATCTGCTGTTGACCTGTTATGCATAGATAAACAGTTCACAGAGCTGATATAATTATGAATAAATCGATATTTGTTGGTATTAAATGATATTCATTATAGTGTGGAAAGGTGAATTTAACTGGGTTGGTCAAATTGCATTGAATGATTCGTGTTAACGAGTCAACTTAAATTTATCTGTATGTCATGACTTAGCGCAGAATAAAAAGTGCAACTGCATGTGTGTACAAGTCTAAAAGTGTACAATGCAATATCAAAACCACGTCAACACTGACTCGCATAATGTCAGTTATTCTCGAAATAATGACGGAGATTGTATTTCATCAACACTGATGAATACAGTGTACGAAGCCGAGTCCGAAGGCCGTTTTCCCTCATACCAAATCAATGCAAACCATTGTAGGTTTAAATTGAATTCGTACCATATTACTTGTGTTGAGTGCTGCTGATAACAAGACAGCTTTCAGAGGAGTGACAGTCTGTATTGATGTCTTCATCCTAATATTCATGTAGTTATGAAGTCAGAACGATGCTGACTGGGTAAGTGAAACAGACCATTTCCTCTACATGTCCCCTGGTGGTGAGGATTGGTGTCTTTCGCAGTTGGTTGAATATCTTCATCAACTGTGTCTTCTCTCCATCCAAGTGAGTTGTGTTTCTAACGCCTTTTATGCCAGAATCTTCTAGGCACTTCAGCGTGCCATGTATATCCATCATCTGACTCCACAAAGTATATCACTCGTGGTAGGCACCACCATAACTTCTCATACTCATGTAATAATGAAGGACTACCGTATTTGAAGTCGATTGAATTTAGAACAAAATTGCAGTTTGAGTTTATATATTCTTCAGGTACGGTATATACATTGAAGAGGTGGACAATAAATTGAGGAGAAAAACTTAATATTCTTATTGTAGTTTTCGTCGCAGAATCAACAGTCTCGAGGATAACTACGTGACCAACATCTTAACAACTTCGTTATCATAATATTCAAGTTACTTGGTAAAAGAATTTGATTCCAATTAGTATCTCCAATTTTGTTCTTTTGTTGTTTTACTGATAACGGATTTCCACTCACTTTTTTGTTTCTCCTGAGTACATTCGTTGACACGATTCACTATTTATTTACCTAACTGATTCTGTGTAATTATTGATTAACATAAAGTCACCACACAGGGTTTATTTTAAGACGTACAGAGAACACGGACGGATCAGCTGTAGTCATAAATTATAATGAGAAGGAAGACATATACAGCACTCTGAGAGCTGAAAACAAAATGTGATGGGTAAACTATTCACAGATTTCTTTGGATAAACATGACATACATTTCAAGGTAGCTTTCTTTGGTTACAGTCATGGCTGTCCCTAAATTAGGCTTCTTATTAGCGCACACCGATTGGGATTCAAACTCACGACCTTCCGGTCGCATGATATGCTCGTGGGTCGTTCAGCCACTTCGAACAAATCCAATGATTTACGAATTCCGACTCCTTACAATTCGTGATATAAATAGTATCTATCATCACACCCAGTCAACTGTACCCCGCTTGTCACGACTTCTCACCAGAACTCACGTAACTACCCACCTGAATAGGGTCAGTCACTAGTGAGCATCAGATTGATATTCAGGTGTTGGTTTGAAGGGATTTCACTCGTCTGGTTAGAGGATTTAATTAAAACAATCAACTAGTATATGTTAGCAGCAAGATATCTAAGTTTTGACGGGAGGGGAGGAGAGGTGAAAATAATTATGTAATTCCAGATCAGTCAGTTTGTTGTGGACAATAAGAAGTTGTTGCGTAAACAAGAAATTCCTAAAATAATGACTAGGACAAACAGAATGAGCAGGATTGTGTTAGATGCAAAAAGTTAATTGAATTAGCTAGGATAGTAATCATAGTAAAATACCAAAGTCAAGAGATTGTCTCAAAGGGAGGGTAAAAGTCGTAATAAGAGAACTCAATAAATAATATTTAGTTGCTCATGGTGAAGAGAGGCACTGCACAGATTTCTTTTGAACACACTCATAGATTCGGCTTGTTCAGATGAATTCCGACTACCTATACTGTATGTAAAAGTCGTTCTCGTAGACCATGAGGCAAGGGATTGGGTGATATATGATAAATAGCTTTAAAAGCTTTGTTATAAGTCGACTTCATGTCTCGTATCGACAAGGTGAACTAGTATTCAGCTGCGTACAGCTTCATTTAGACCTTTGTCTAACCAAGATTGGAGGTTTTCAGAAGTTCGACAATGAATTTGCCTGATCGTATGTTCAATCTAACTAGCTCCGCTAGAGCACATGGAAGATGTAAAACTGGGCAGGCAAGTCGTCTTCATCTTCTTGAACCGACTGAGTATCGGTTAGCTGTGACTTGAATTCCATAATTGTCTTCTCCCCTCCATCCTTCAAAACTTAGATTTCTCCTTAGCAGCATCTACTAGTCGGTTGTTTTGATGACTTTTAATTTCTTATTTTCAACCCTTCTACATACCTGAAAATGATAATTCTTATGGAGTAATGCAACTGTTTGTAGGAGACAAGTCCTTCTAGTTGACGTTCCCACCCTACTGTTTCACTTAAACCCAGTTTATATCAAAGTATGAGTAGGCAGTCTCATCTAAGTAGATAACTCAGGCCTTAATAAATCAACTAAGGATATTTATTATCTTATGGGCGTATTCTGCGAATGATAGATAGATAGATAGATAGATAGATAGACAGACAGATAGATAGATAGATAGACAGATAGACAGATAGATAGACAGACAGATAGATAGACAGACAGACAGATAGATAGATAGACAGATAGATAGATAGACAGACAGATAGATAGATAGACAGATAGATAGATAGACAGACAGACAGATAGATAGATAGATAGACAGATAGATAGATAGATAGATAGACAGATAGATAGATAGACAGACAGACAGATAGATAGACAGACAGACAGATAGATAGATAGATAGACAGACAGATAGATAGATAGATAGACAGACAGACAGATAGATAGATAGACAGACAGATAGATAGATAGACAGATAGATAGATAGACAGATAGATAGATAGATAGATAGACAGACAGATAGATAGATAGATAGACAGACAGATAGATAGATAGATAGATAGACAGACAGATAGATAGATAGATAGATAGATAAATAGATAGATAGATGGCGTAAACTGGCATATGCGAAACTAGCGCTCTGTATTCGTGCTGAGATTTCGTCGGAGATTAACCCGTTGGGGCTGATGGTACTTCCCAAGTAAGTGAAGCGGTCAACGTGCTCTACCACTTCACTCCCTATTTCTAAACTAGGGTTCGGTGTAGTCCAATCCTGCAACATCATCTTGCATTTGGCGGGAGCCAATCACATGCCAAACATTCGTAGATTGCAGCTCAAGGTGTTCAGAAGACTCTGCATTTTGTCAGCGTCCTCGCCTAGAAGGACTATATCGTCTGCATATTCTAAGTCAACAAGATTATTCCCTGATAGCAAGTCGATCCCTGAGTCTTATTAAGCGTGTACTGTACGAAGGATTCAACCGAGTGTGAAAATCCCTTGGAATCGCCAAATTTTTGAAACATAAATAAATAGCCAAAAAGAATCCATGAAAATTTGACATCATGGGTAGAATCGGTTATAGAGAAAATAATAGAAACCCCTACCTATCCAGAAAAATGAGGCTTGAACGTAGCAAAATTAGCTACCTAGTAGCATAGAAATACAATATTTCTCATATATGCTTTGTTTCCTTAAAAAAAACCAAAGCAATCTCTGCATATATGGAATAAGTTACGTGAATGTAAATAGAGTGGCTTGTGTGATTACCGGATCTTTATCTTCTGATATTATCAATAGATTGATAAGAACCATGACTGGTATCTCCCTCGAGATTTTTTCATGAAAATTTATCACTGAACTCTAGTTTATACACAGACTTTAAGTGTTTTCAACTGGAAGCAGACAAGCACCAGATTTAAGCTAAATCTAGAAGCTTCGCACGTACGCCAATCTTTCAGTTTGCTCTTTTAACTGGACTGTTAGTATTTCAGCAAGAAAATGTAATATAACTGCCACATTCAGTCCTCTGTGGTTTTTTCTACTTATCACAACCTACATTTCATAATAGTGACTTATTCATGACATATATCCAAAAAGCTCGAGCTGCTTTCGCTAACTTACACCATCTCTGGCGTAGGCGTGACATCCGACTATCAACCAAGGGATGTGTGTACTGCTCACCAGTTCGCTCCGTCCTTCTCTATCGCTCTGAAACATGGCCATTACGAGTTGAAGACATGAAAAGGTTGACTGTTTTTGATCATAGATGTCTACGATCTCTTTCTCACATTAGTTGGCATAATAAGGTAAGCAATGTTGACGTAAGGCGTAGAGTGTTGGGAAAAGAGGGAAAATCAATCGACGAGGCTATAAAAATACATAGATTGAGATGATTAGGTCACGCGCTGCGCATGCCTAGCCATCGCCTCCCCCTCCCGACGGGCATTACTAGCTGATATAGGTGCAGGTTGGAAAAGAGTAAGCGGTGGCCAAATGAAAACATGGCATCAATCCATGAAATCCTTGACAGTTAAACTGAGTCAGGTAGGGAGATGCAGACTTCCGGGTTGGGGCCCACCTTCGGGACTCTAAGAATCAATGGCTGGAGACAATAGGTGACATGGCTCAAAATCGTTGTCAATGGCTTACGCAGATGTATTCAGTCTCTGTAATCTTTCATATTCCTTTCTACCATTACTCATTCTGTTTCACACTTATACTTGTCAAAACTCTATTGATTCTCTTCACTCATCTTCTTGTCTACCTTTGTGTGCTATTTGGAACGTGGCAACTCGAACTGCTGCACTTCGGTTCCAAGTTCTATGTTGAATCAAGCTAGACAGACAGACAATGGAGCACTGCAGACCTGTTTCATTCTAGTTTGTGACTTGAAATCTCGCCTTGAATGCATTTCCTATTAGGGTTGCGTACTGTGGAGAGATCTCTGAAGAAGAAGAAGAAGAAGAAGGATGAATTAACTCTTCGATGGTCACTGGTTTTGAAGAATTCTCTCACTGCTGTTGTTTCACGATAAATTCTATCTAGAAATCATATGAGGAGAACTCTACATTTTCAGCCTGTCGTATGAATCGCACTCACTGCAAACCACATGGACTTGAAATGAATTCCGCATCATGTTGGAGATTGCATACTTCTCAGAAGGCGCTCATTAACGATGAAATATCCTTCTGATGAATTCAGTCCCCGGTAAAAGACCAAATGATGTTAACACTTATAATAAGGGGCATGTTAATTCTGTTATTGCCTTGGGTGCATAGTCAGTGAAAGATTTAAACAGGAATGTGGGTTTCAGCGGAGAATCAATAATGCAGTCTTTTTAACCTCTCAGGTGGTTAAATAAGGACGGCATTCCACTTCTCCATCCAGCTAATAGGGTCATCAGTGACGATTCTAAAATATATTTTGTGAAAAGACTGCGTCGTCTTTGTGCATAAAACAATGTTGTTCGTAGGTCTAATATCATGATGGTGGATTGTTCACTCAACTGATCACTAGGCTTGGTAGCACCTAGCCAGTAGAAATGGTGATCACCCTGCCTAAAATCACTCACCAGTGTTTCAAACGTGACGCGAAATTCTTGTAAGCAAATATGATGTACAGTTGAAAGTAATTAGACGAAGTGGAATTGTATGAATCGACTTTGTAATTCACTTCGACCAACACGTACTTGGTCTCACGTAATAATCTCTGATGTTACTCCTTCTCTATTCTCAGTTTCCGGTCATTTAAACATCAGGCGGAATGTTTAGTACAATTTTCAGCACCTGACGGTCTGATAAATGTTACTCCAGACGACTAAAACGGCATCAGTTGAGATAGAGGGAGGGAGAGACGTGAAATAGAGCCAGACAACAACCTGTGGTCCCACTAACCAATATCCAGTAGTAAATGATGGTTGACTGGTTATACACAGTGAAGATCACCGAGTGACACCACACACTGTTCCACTCCACTCCACTCCACTCCTCGAACTTGTTACTAGTCACTGATTGACAGATAAAGTATGTGAGAAGCAATTGATTTCAGGAGAAATCTTTATTTCATTGGAGAGACATTCACTCAGTGATACAAACAAATGAAATCATGAGTGAGATGAGACACACTGAAGTCTGATCAATTTGGCTACACTTCACCTTGAGGGAAGTTACTGATATTTTTATGTATGGAGTGGTTACTACATGTCTCATCATTCCTTCTGGTGATCAGAAAGCAGAGGCTCAAGTTTATTTAATGTCACAGAAGTGTGGCTAGTTGACGCCTTGTTTACAGCGAGTCGTCTACACATAGTGATTGGTTTTGTGCAATGTGACATTGTCCTTCTCATTGCAGGCAAGTGGAAAACCACCGAATAATCTTTTTTGTTATTTTTGAGCCACCGGGAACGTAATTGCGTGGCGGCTCAGGATGGAGATCAAAGGAAGCAGTCATGACCTGTAATAAAACCAACTACCACTCCACAAATATCCATTTTGCATAAGTGATGGAAAACTACGGGGAAATACGATTTCAATGTGCAAGTTCTCATTACTAGAAGAAAACTGTCACAATTTTTAGAAGAATGCAGTCACAAAATCTTGTATTTCACCTTCCTGGCTACGATATATACCGATGTGACTGTGTCACATGTGCACACGTACTATACTACTCATATAAGTGAATTCAGCGACCATGCATGTTATTCAAATATCATCATTCATAAATCACGTTATGCATTATACTTTTGTTACAATGGCCTCACTCACCAATTACCACAGTTCATGCATTTTTATGCTCATTGCATGGTGTGATCATGCATCAGAAGGAAGGAAAGGCAATTCTATATCAGTGATACATCTTGAAACCAAACTAATATGGAATTACTTAATAACACAGAGTCCAAGTATCACATATTTTAATATGACTTAGGGAAGAAAGGCACTTTCATTATATCTCAGGAGTGACTCACTTGAGGAATACATTTACTTCATTGTGAATGACATGACATGTATTCAGTTTGATTTCTCTGAGAATCATTTCGATTGATTGACTGATTTCGGCCAACTCAATAAACACAGGGTTCAAAGTTGATGATGATCAACGACGGTCGATGTGACTGAAGTTCAAATCATCTAGCGTATTCTCATTGGTCCAATGTATGCCTGTCTTCTTGGTCTCATTCACAATTTCCCACACAATCCAGTCCACTACAATCAGGAAAACCATTCGTGATAGAAGGCAGCCTTTTCAGTACATGATCAAATACAACGAGCCTCGTCTTTCCATCATAATTCTTGAACGAAGTCGAAGCCATAAAACCGCCTCCAATTGAACGTATTGGCAGCCTTAAATCCGGCAACAATTTCTCGTGGAATCGAAAGGTGTACGGCTGAAAAGCCTTGAAGCAGGATAAAATAATGTCTAATAATCCTTGGTTCTCAATGGTTCTGTTACTAATGGTGGTTCGTGGCGAAATCCAACTTGAAGTTCTCTCAATCAAATCTCTCCTTCTTGAATTGATAATTCAGAAATGAGAACAATTTCGGAGATTTCATCATTCTTCGACTTTCTGTTACGGATCAGTTACGGTGTTGAAGCCATTGTTATATTTTGATTCCACAATACTAAATTACGGCACTTTAATGTATCTTACTCCATACACTTCTTCTACGTCCAGTGACAACTATCACCAAAGGTCACATACTATTCTACATTGTTTGCGTTCTCAGTGAAACAGAGGGCTCACTTACAACAGTGACATAAACTTCTGTTTCCTGGTGACTTTAAGGCTAACTCCACGGCTGTATGCAAGCTTCCATTCCTTGTTCACATTATCTCTCTCGAGCTACCATGAGGTCCATTCACAGAACTCCGATTCATATAAGCTTTGCAATTGTGGACGTTAATGTTGAGTGGTGTTACCAAAAATATCTGATCTCTATACATCCAATTCATCTCCACTTACTTCTGAATATTCTTCAGTTGAGCAATATGGTGTTGACTGTTTGGCTGCACTGCCACAGCTTCTTGGCGCATTGCTCATCCTCTCTGGTCAGCCACCTGTTCCTTAATATCTTGGGAAGGCAGATGTTGATGATAGTCTGCAGTTGCTTATTCGAAATCTCTTTTCTATATTCGCTACACTAGTTCAACTTGAATTCTGTCTTCGTTGCATCTCTTATCAACTTGTTTTGTTTGCGCATGTTGGTAGTTAAGGCACAGATCATCAGCAAAATTCAGATTCTCTATTGTCTTCTCTTTATTCTAGTGTATAGCTGTTTAAATCACAATGAACCGCCAAAATCTTGTTGAGTGTGATGCATGCACGTTTGTCCATCACTTATTCTGTTTTCAGCCAATCATGTCATTTGATAAAGCATAAACTCACGCACATTTTCATTTCAATTTCAAACTATTGGTTTTCTTCAATTAAGTAAGCGATGGATTTCAAACTGTGTGTTAACATACTCCAAAGGAAATATGGACCTCGTTATATGAGATTTTATAATTCTATACTTTGTGAACACCTGAGAGATAGTTTCGAAATGAAACGAAATCGTGTTATTCTTCTTCAGTGAATAATTTCACTACACGCCGACTAACGTAGAAGGAGAAAGTCAGCCGTACCGTAGATATTGCTTAAGTCTTCAATTTCTCATCATAGTAACGTTTGTGCATGACATCCCTTTTTTTTTCTTTTAAAAGCCACATAAACCTCCACTTCTGATTGAGAAATCTTGTCACAACGCTGTCTTTCTTGTAATATAAGGCATCATTTATTCACATACAATGAGAGAAATAGTTATGTAAAATGAAGTTCATTGGATATGATGGTGAGAACACATAATACACACTCTTATCTAAGGGACAGCACTCTTTCGCTGAAGCATATGAGTCTGGGGATCATTTCTTCCTAATTGTTGTCTGTCTCCATACCAATGTTCCAGTGATAGAAACTACTTGTTTTCTGAGTGGCTTTATCCAATGCAACAGCATAGATGTCGGGATACAGATCAATCATCTAAAGCAGCTGTCACTACGAGGCACCTTCAATGTCTACTTCAGATTCAACGACGAATTCTACGAGCAAATAGATGGCCTGGCAATGTCCTTTCCACTGGACCCCTCTTCACCGACTGTTTTATGGCCAGCCTCGAAAACAACTTCTTGTCATCGAATATGACTTACCTCCATCTCTACAAGATATACATTGATGATACTTTCATCATTTGTGATGAGGACCTGTACCTAGAAAACTTGCTTCAAACCTTTAGCTACGTCCGCCACAAAGCCGACTTTACTCGTGAAGCTGAATCCGACGGAATGTCCCACTTCCTCGACGTCCATCTGACAATGAACGCCGACAACTCTCTGTTCACTTTTATGTTTGTGAGATGTGGCTTCTGAAAGTAGGAGGTATGAAAAATATTGCGAGATTCTTGCTGCATATGCATTGATTCAATTGCACACTTCAGATTCAAAAACAAGTTCAGTAGGTAGTGAGGAGACATCAGTCGATTTTACTATTAGTCGTCAATAATGGAACTATCTGGTACATAAGCTCCATCACAGCTCTTCACAGAAATGCACTCTGAGCAAAATGGGATTAGGTTAAAAAGTTGAGAGTAGTCGCATAAAAGCATGACATCAGTCCACAAAACCATTTGGTCGGCGGTTTGAGTCAGACACAATACGTGATTGGAATCCTCAGGTTGCTTATGATCACTAGCTTTTGACGTCAGAAAACATTTTCACATTCGTAGAGATGAAATCCCTCTCTAACCACCGAAATTCCGAGCATCTTCATTAATCAACACTAACTTATATTTGTTTGATACATACTTGTCCTATATGGCGGTATTACATAGTCACGTTTATCTTCAATATGCTTATTTCGAAGTATTTCACGGTGAGAAGGCCGGATCAATGCACAGTGTAGTGTTAATTTCTAATTTAGTCATATTACCAGTCTTCATTATTAACTATGCGTAAACCACTTGTACTGGTGGTTAGATAACTAATTCACGTATGCACACATACACTCATTCTACAAGAGAAGTGGATGATTGCCAGTAATGTACTTAAACTGCATCAGTAAGGAGTGCTTTCAATTTAGAGTTAATCGGTGATCAATATGGATTTCTTTGTATCAAACTGAAATTAGACAGGACCTAAATAGCGATTTCAAGTGATTGATTTTCTTCGAAGATATTTTTGGCAACTCTGTGAAGTATGCAATAGGAAAGACATAAGTTAGCAAAGAGAGATCTCTTTCCGCAAATTTACTTCAAAGTTGTATGGTTGAGTAAAGGGATTTATAACTACGATGTTCGGAAATGTGAATATGTGAATATGATATGCTGGAAACATGGATGGATGAGTGAAATGTTGTTAAAGTAGTAGACTAGATAAAATGTTAGAATATGATAGCATAACATAAAGTAAAGTGAAATGAAACAAGAATGGAACACTGAACACGCTTCATCTAGTCTACTACTTTAACAACATTTCACTCATCCATCCATGTTTCCATCATATTATCTATTTATATACATATATCATATTATGTATAATATTCACATATTCACATTACCGAATGTCCTTTATTTTCCGATCATCTATTTCACACTTGTCTATTGAACTTCAGCTTGACCTCTATCTATGTAGTTTAGTTACTCATTCATATATCAAATACAGCGTTGTAAATTGGCAACAGAGACCAGAGGTTATTGTCAGTTAGTAACAAAATTAATCAAAATGTATATGAGCAACTAACAGTGTCACATGAGAAACTGAGTATTCTCATGTAATCGACAGGGTTGACAACTAATTATTTGAATGATGAACAGTCATTTCGAAATGACAGATTGGAGACAAGAGAACAAAGGACCCAAAAGGAGTCATAAAAATATAAAGCACTACACTCAGAGTTTGTCACGAAGCTATTTAGGAAGACAAATAATCAACACTAACGCCGCCGTAGTAAAATAGTCTGGATGAAAGGTTCTAGAACATAAATTCACAACAAGGGTTATAGCTTGTTGGGTGTGATGACACATATTGTTCAGCGACGGCATTGACTAGTGTTATCATCACATCGTGAATCGGCACAAATTGCTATTTATATGGTGGTCAATGGGTCAGGTTTCAGTGGCGTAATGGTCTACTTGCTCACCTTGTAGCCGACATGTCCTAGGTTAAAAACCCCGGTGGGTGGATGCTGATGAACAGTCCCCAACTAGAACGAAACAGCTGTCCAGTAGTTTCACGTGTTCCAATGGTTCTCTTACCGATGTCTGTCCATGATGAAATCCTGTGACCAATCAAATCCCTTCAAACCAAAACACTTTGAATGCCATCAAGTTAAAGTCTTTCTTTATGAAATCTGACAGCTTCAGTTACATGAAGAATATTTGAGCAAGATCATTTTGAACCACTTGATCGTAATTTGTGTATGACTCCGGAATTGAACTGCAGACTATTGTGCATTCTCTTTTTGATAACCACGCTGGTACATATTCATGGTTGAGTCTAAACAATATCCTCCTGTCACGGTATACATTCTTAGCTGAACAGTAGAAAGTGAATTAGTAAATACACACTGAAGTTGCCAAGAGCGTTATAGATGTTGCCTTTAACGTTTTGGCGAAGAAGAGCATGTGTGGAGAAGGTGAGTTTATAACTCATACACTGATCTATTTTGTTATTAAATGGCAATTAACTGTGATCTCTGCTGTCAGCTAACAAAATTGTACACATGTAGTATGATAGAAGTACAGTCTGCTTACAATCATCATCTGTTTTGTTCTCCTCAGTTTTTCTCGTTTTCTTCATCCGTGTTTTCCTTGAGATTTTCTTCTAAAAATTCTTACTTACACATAATGATATAGAAGTAGTTGGGATAATGAAAGTCGCCAGTTTACTGATGGTCACTGCATGGGTTTTCTGACATTGCACTGGGAAGTCTTGACCAGTTGGATTCATCAGGTCAAGGTGAAGCGGACGCTCATCAAAGGTATTGGTGGGGACAGCATGTTATATCATGAGTTGACAAGATTAAAATTCAGCAGTCAGTGAACTTCAGCACAGGTGACTGAATCTTCAAAGAAATTATCCTGGTAGACTGAAGGTGTCGGTCTTGATTCCTGGCAGGCTCATGAGTAAACATACATTGCTGCGGAAACAGCTGTCCAGTGCTGCCTGGTGTTTTCAGTGATCTTTCTCTCTATCTAAATGATGTGGATTCCTGACGAAAGTGTAACAAGTGAAATGTCGCTTTACTATTTGTAGACAGTCTAGTTAGTTTGATCTCGGTTCAAAATTTGATGAATACGAACACGCAACATATCGGGGAGGGTGATGGCAATACCGAGATAAAAGTTACAAACTTGTTTAGCAAGAAAGGTGAAATGAGGAAAATTTCTGCTTGATTAAGCATAAATACCATCGGAATATTTTGATCACAGTTTGATGTTACGGTTTCATACAAAGAAGCATTTCTTCTCATCCCACTTGTTCTTGTTGCCGTCATGGGTGGGTGTTTCTCATTTGTGTTTTAATCATATGTCGACCCGTGCTATTCTTCTCTCTCACCGGTTTCCAACAGCCAGTCAAAAAATCAGACAATCACGATTTGTATTCCATGCGAGAATATGATTTACTCTTGTTGTCGAAATTCTGTGAATGGACCTCATGGTAGCTCGAGAGAAATAATGTGAGCAATAATGGAAGATTGCATACAGATATGGAGTTAGCAATAAAGTCATCAGGAAACAGAATTTTATGTCACTGCTGTAACTGAGCCCTCTGTTTCACTGAGAACGCAAACAATGCAGAATAGTATGTGACCTTTGGTGATAGTTGTCACTGGACGTAGAAGTAGTGTATGGAGTAAGATACCTTAAAGTGCCGTAATTTAGTATTGTGGAATCAAAATATAACAATAGATTCTACACCGTAACTGAGAGGCAACAGAAAGTCGAAGAATGATGAAATCTCCGAAATTGTTCTCATTTCTGAATTATCAATTCAAGAAGGAGAGATTTGATTGAGAGAACTTCAAGTTGGATTTCGCCACGAACCACCATTAGTAACAGAACCATTGAGAACCAAGGATTATTAGACATTATTTTATCCTGCTTCAAGGCTTTTCAGCAGTCCACCCTTTGAATCCACGAGAAATTGTTTTCGGATTTAAGGCTGCGACTTCGTTCAAGAATTATGATAGAAAACCAGGCTCGTTGTATTTGATCATGTACTGAAAAGGCTGCCTAGTATCAAGAATGATATTCCTGATTTTAGTGGACTGGATTATGTGGGAAATTGTGAATGAGACCAAGAAGACAGGCACATATTGGACGAATGAGAATACGCTAGATGATTTGAACTTCAGTCACATCGACCGTCGTTGATCATCATCTACTTTGAACCCTGTGTTCATTGAGTTGGCCGAAAGTAGTCAGTCAATCAATCGAAATTATTCTCAGAGAAACCAAACTCAATACATGTCATGTAATTCACAATGGAGTGAATGTATTTCTCAAGTGAGTGACTCCTAAAAATTATTGAAAGTGCATTTCTTCTCTAAATCGTATTCATGTATGTGTAAAACTTGGTCACTGTGGTAGTAAGTAATTCCATATTAGTTTGGTTTTAAGATGTATCACACGGTTATACGTCTAATGAATGCACTAATGTGAAATTGTCTTAGCAACCTTCTGGTGCATGATCACACCATGCAATGAGAATAAAAATGCATGAACTGTTGTAATTGGCGAGTGAGGCCATTGTAACAAAAGTGTAGTGTAGTGTATAACGAGATTTATAAATGATGATATTTGGATAACATGCATGGTCGCTTAATTCACTTATATAAGTAGTATAGTGCGTGTGCACATGCGAAACAGTCACATCGGTATATATCGTAGCCAAGAAGGTGAAATACAAGATTTTGTGACTGCAATCTTCTAAAAATGTTGACAGTTTTCTTCTAGGAATGAGAACGTGCACATTGAAATCGTATTTTCTCTTGATCATTTATCACTTATGCAAAATGGTTATTTGTGGTGTGGTAGTTGGTTTTATTACAGGTGATGACTGTTTAGCTCGATAATGCGTGTTCACTTCTTGTTTTCATTAATTTTTGCAAGTCGCCATGCAGTAATGTTCATGGTGGCTCAAAAATAACAAAAAAGATTATTCGGTGGGTTTCCACGTGCCTACGATGTGATAGACAGAGTCACTTTGCACGAAACCAATCACCACGTCCATGTTTAGACGACTAGCTGTGAACAAGGAGTCAAATAGACACACTACTGTGATAATAAATAAACTTGAGCCTCTGCTTTCTGATCACCTGAAGAGATGATGAGACATGTAGTAACCACTCCATACATAAATATATCAGTAACTTCCCTCAAGGTGAAGTGTAGCCAAATTGATCAGACTTCAGTGTGTCTGATCTCACTCATGATTTCATTTGTTTGTATCACTGAGTGATTGTCTCTCCAATGAAATAGAGATTTCTCCTGAAATCAATTGCTTCTCACATACTTTATCTGTCAATAAGTGACTAGTAACAAGTTCGAGGAGTGGAGTGGAGTGAAGTGGAAGAGTGTGTGGTGTCACTCGGTGATCTTCACTGTGTATATCCAGTCAACCATCATTTCTTGGTGAATATTGGTTAGTGGGACCACAGGTTGTTGTCTGGCTCAATTTCACGTCTCTCCCTCCCTCTATCTCAACTGATGCCGTTTTAGTCGTCTGGAGTAACATTTTATCAGACCGTCATGTGCTAAAAAATTGTACTAAACATTCCGCCTGATGTTTAAATGACCGGAAACTGAGAATAGAGAAGGAGTAACATCAGAGATTATTACGTGACACCAAATACGTGTTGGTCGAAGTGAATTACAAAGTCGATTCATACTATTCCACTTCGTCCAGTTACTTTCAACTGTTGATATTAGGTGGTTGGAGGCAATCGGCAGGAAGCCTTAGACCTAGGTTTCGTGCTAGTTGGCACTCGTCAGCAAGGCGTATCTGCAACCTTGAAGGAACTCATGTCCCTTCTGAGATTCGAACCCGCGTCACCCAGTGCTGCAGTCAGAGACGTTACCACTGAGCTATTCGGGCTCGTGATTGACCTCCTGTAGGACTGTAGTGGATATTTTGATTTGACACTAGTAACTAGTGTGATGCGTCTAGTCCTCTCTTTGGTGCAGACTGAATTTTATCAGTCAGGTTGTAATGTGGCCACCATTCTAGGTAGCCCGCCATCACGGTGTACATAGTTTGTGATGATATTAGGTGGTTGGAGGCAATCGGCAGGAAGCTTTGGACCTAGGTTTCGTGCTAGTTGGCACTCGTCAGCAAGGCGTATCTGCAACCTTGAAGGAACTCATGTCCCTTCTGAGATTCGAACCCGCGTCACCCAGTGCTGCAGTCAGAGACGTTACCACTGAGCTATTCGGGCTCGCGATTGACCTCCTGTAGGACTGTAGTGGATATTTTGATTTGACACTAGTAACTAGTGTGATGCGTCTAGTCCTCTCTTTGGTGCAGACTGAATTTTATCAGTCAGGTTGTAATGTGGCCACCATTCTAGGTAGCCCGCCATCACGGTGTACATAGTTTGTGATGATATTAGGTGGTTGGAGGCAATCGGCAGGAAGCCTTGGACCTAGGTTTCGTGCTAGTTGGCACTCGTCAGCAAGGCGTATCTGCAACCTTGAAGGAACTCATGTCCCTTCTGAGATTCGAACCCGCGTCACCCAGTGCTGCAGTCAGAGACGTTACCACTGAGCTATTCGGGCTCGTGATTGACCTCCTGTAGGACTGTAGTGGATATTTTGATTTGACACTAGTAACTAGTGTGATGCGTCTAGTCCTCTCTTTGGTGCAGACTGAATTCTATCAGTCAGGTTGTAATGTGGCCACCATTCTAGGTAGCCCGCCATCACGGTGTACATAGTTTGTGATGATATTAGGTGGTTGGAGGCAATCGGCAGGAAGCCTTGGACCTAGGTTTCGTGCTAGTTGGCACTCGTCAGCAAGGCGTATCTGCAACCTTGAAGGAACACATGTCCCTTCTGAGATTCGAACCCGCGTCACCCAGTGCTGCAGTCAGAGACGTTACCACTGAGCTATTCGGGCTCGCGATTGACCTCCTGTAGGACTGTAGTGGATATTTTGATTTGACACTAGTAACTAGTGTGATGCGTCTAGTCCTCTCTTTGGTGCAGACTGAATTTTATCAGTCAGGTTGTAATGTGGCCACCATTCTAGGTAGCCCGCCATCACGGTGTACATAGTTTGTGATGATATTAGGTGGTTGGAGGCAATCGGCAGGAAGCCTTGGACCTAGCACGAAACCTAGGTCCAAGGCTTCCTGCCGATTGCCTCCAACCACCTAATATCATCACAAACTATGTACACCGTGATGGCGGGCTACCTAGAATGGTGGCCACATTACAACCTGACTGATAAAATTCAGTCTGCACCAAAGAGAGGACTAGACGCATCACACTAGTTACTAGTGTCAAATCAAAATATCCACTACAGTCCTACAGGAGGTCAATCGCGAGCCCGAATAGCTCAGTGGTAACGTCTCTGACTGCAGCACTGGGTGACGCGGGTTCGAATCTCAGAAGGGACATGAGTTCCTTCAAGGTTGCAGATACGCCTTGCTGACGAGTGCCAACTAGCACGAAACCTAGGTCCAAGGCTTCCTGCCGATTGCCTCCAACCACCTAATATCATCACAAACTATGTACACCGTGATGGCGGGCTACCTAGAATGGTGGCCACATTACAACTTGACTGATAAAATTCAGTCTGCACCAAAGAGAGGACTAGACGCATCACACTAGTTACTAGTGTCAAATCAAAATACTTTCAACTGTACATCATATTTGCTTACAAGAATTTAGCGTCACTGGTGACTGACTTGAGGCGAAGTGATCACCATTGCTACTGGGTAGGTTCCAACGAGGCTAGTGACCAATTGAGTGAACAATCCACCATCATGAGAGTAGATCTACGAGCAACATTGGTGAATGGAAAGAGGCGACGCAGTCTTTTCACAAAATGATTTTTGTAAGTGTCACTGATGACCTGATTAGCTTGATGGCGAAATGGAACGCAGTCCTTATTTAACCACCTGAGATGTTACACATGCTGTATTATTGATTCTGCACTGGAACCCACATTCCTGTTTTAGTCGTTCATTAACTATGCATCCAAGGCAATAACAGAATTAACATGCCCCTTAATAAATGTATTAACATCAGTTGGTGTTTTACAGGGAACTGAATTCATCAGGAGGATAAATCATCGTTAATGAGCGCCTCCTGAGAAGTGTGCAAACTCCAAGATGATGCAGACTTCATTTCAACACCATGTGCTATTGCAATGAGAGCAATTCACACGATAGGCTGAAGATAATTTCTTCTCTCCATATGATTCCTAGGTAGAATTTATCGTGAAACATCATCAGAAGGAGAATTGTTCAAAACCAGTGACCAACGAATAGTTAATTCATCATTCTTCTTCAGAGATCTCTCCACAGTATGGTGCCTTAATACAAAACGCTGTCGAGGCGAGATTTCCAGTCACAAACTAGAATGAAACAGCTCTCCAGTACTCACTTGTATTAGATGATCCACTCAAATGCCATGTTTCGTGATGAAATCGAAGTTGAAAGTAAATCACATGCGTCGAAGTCAACATTTGAAAGAGATAACCAATATTATTAGTAATCATTCCTTTTGTTCCGAGTGCTGTATACCTATTTCAGACGTGATGGAATGTCATAGGATAAATCCTTTCATAGTGACCTGTGTCCACGAGTATGAAATGCAAGTTTCCCTTCACATGACCTCCTTCATTTCTCTATCAGACACACCTGACATGTGGATTCCCATTGATTCTTCACGCCGCTGTTTACTTCATATTTGGCTATACCACGTATCATTTCTATCCACATATCTCTTTATCTATCCTAAATCAAACTTCATTTCCCTCCACAGTTTCATTGTATAGTGAGTTCTACGCCTGTTCTTTGTTCTGGTGGATCTCCTTGTTTCTTCTCCTTCATGACCTGATATCTGATGTTTGGTGATGAACAATAGCACGGTTTCTATGGGTTTTTATTCAATAACGATTTCGACATGTCTCTGCATCGTATAGAACGCCATTGTTGAGTATCTCCCCGAATCCTTTCAATGAATTGACTGCTGAATACTTTCACATCGACTTTATAGTAATGATCTGTGTCCTGATTTCAGGATCCTCTCTGTGTTATCATCATCATCGTAGCCTACTGTGTCTGAAACGAGGATTTCCTGTTTATGTAGGTGAATTTAAGAGGGTTCTGAGAAGTTATTTCCTAATAATATGAACTTGTTTGTCTCATTACCTCGACCTCTGTATTCACTCGCAGTGTCAAACATGTATCATGCTAATCCCAATTGAAGTGAACATTTTTTATTGATTTATTGAAATCAATGGTGCGATGATGATGACTTTGATGGAGGTGTGAATGTACTACTTATCATTTGCTCTAGATTGTGTACGGGCAACCGAAAATCTCCTGGTCTGAATGAATCATCGGTTCACTTTTATTTGACCTTCATATACAAACTTGATGGTTTTCCTCGAACTTCTGAACGAACTGGTCTTTACCTCTTTTCAAAGTATCTGTGTAACGACAGAAGACTAGGGCCAGGCAACAAATCGTCTATTGAGACAATCAACAGATATTAATCGATTTTTAAGTATATTATTATACGTTATTGATAACAGAGTGGTAATGTCTTTTGATTGGTTGTTCTCCTGCTGAAGTTTATTCTACCCTCTCCTTGTTGTCTTTTCTTAGTCAGTCCGCCGATATATCTGATAATTGTATATGTCTACGCTATGTCTGCTCTGATTGGTTGTTTAGTTGGTCTTTGTTCTTGTTTTTGTTCTCATAACCAAGGTTTATAATGTTAACATTTACGTAAATTGCTGTCTAACAATTTCGGTTAGCAGATAGCTCTCACCACACTTGATTTTCAGACGCAAGGTGCAACGTTTATCATTGATGTCTGCATAGCTAGCTGGCTAGAGAGCATGCTTCAGCATCCAGCAAACTTGACACGATGGCTTGCTAAATAGCATCGATGTTTGACTAGCTACCTTCAGCTTAATCAGTCGGCATAAAGAGTAGAGATCAACACCCAATGTTAGATGATGAAAGCTGTAGGCTAATAAATTTGGGAAATTATTTACCTCTAGAATAGATTTGGCTTCTGAAGTGTTTGATGACAGTTGCTTCAGCAGAATGTGACTGACTGATTTTCTTACACAAGTGTATTGAGAGGTCATTTCCTAACACCTTCTGTGGTGAAACATATTGGCCTGTGCTGGAGAAGATATCCTACTACATAACAACGCGTGTTCATCCCCTTCACGAATACACTAAGTTATCAATAGGACATATCTGAAGTCATATAGGTGGTGAGTGAAGGTGGTGCGAGTGAAGTGTATGCGATTTCATGATTGATGAATGATGATTTTTCTATGAAACAGATAGTCGCTCAAATCAATTACATAAGTAGTATTAGGCGTGAACGTGTGTTTGTAAATTGGCGATTGAGAAATATTGAATTTGGAGAGGTGAAATACAGTATTTTGAGTCGAGTAAATGTTGAGATTCCCGAATTTCATGTTGAAAACAAATCCTCAAGTAAATTCGCAAAAGGGATATTTGTGGGAAGGTAGTCAGTTTTAATACAGGTAGTAAAAAATTTCCCCCAGAATTTGCAATCTTTCAAACTCGGAATATTTTTGCAAGCTACCATGATTTTAAGTTCATGGTGGCTCAATATTAGGAAAAGAAAGGCAGTCCACGAATTTCTCGCTCACCGCAATCTCACTCTACTTCTTGTCGTATTCCATCGGCATTTGAGAATAACAAATTTGCCACGCGGTCGTATTCCATTAACCCAATATCATCAAAATTGTAAATTACACGTAATCACATATGACTTGTATGCATCAAAATAAGGCATAATCATCCTAGTCAGTGATTGATCTGCTCATACATTTTACTGACATTATTTCTACTGACGGTCTTCCCATTAAAAACACAATATTCCCATTTAAAGCCTGGCCAACAAACTCACACTTTTGTATCAAGCTGATTCTCGATTTATTTAGCATCGAATTTTCATTCCCAGATGCCCAGGGAATGCAATTATTCTTCGCATGTACATGAGCTTGAAATCACCTATATCTACTGATAGAGGCAATGCAGATGTCACACATGCCTCAACGTGCCTCAGAGAAAAACTACGCTGTATCATACGAAATTTATTTACAATAAGGAAAGATATTAATGAAGCAAAAGGAAAATTATGAGAGCATACTAGAAGTTGCACTAAAACGAAAAGAAACTACTTTTGAAGAAACAAGGAAGAAACAAATCAATATTTTAATAAACTGATGATCGTAAAATGCACGAATGATATACAAGTAACTAAATCAAATTGGATTGTAAACATGTCAGACACAGCGGTAAGAGAAGCAGAGGAAGGCGTACTGATGAAAGGGCAGAACTTGATTATGAGTAACAAAAGATTAAAACCTGAGGATATCATGCTGTTAGTTGAAACAGCACTAGAGAGACTTGACAAACAAAAAACAGAATTGGTATGGGCACTATTTGCATTTACTTTAAAAACACAAATTCCGAAATACTAAATATGACGAATGAGGAACTAAATTCCTGATTCACATCAGGTTTCAATCCATTTGCTGTCAGATAAACTTATATAGCTGCATCAATGAAGGCATTCTTATGGGCAAACCCTTTTTCTTTCTTAAGCTTTCTCAAATATTTCATCTAAGTTCAGTATGTATATATGCTATAATGAAAATTCTAAATTACACACACACACACACACTTCGCCATCAAGC
This sequence comes from Trichobilharzia szidati, assembly GCA_944472155.2. Classification (NCBI taxonomy): domain Eukaryota; kingdom Metazoa; phylum Platyhelminthes; class Trematoda; order Strigeidida; family Schistosomatidae; genus Trichobilharzia; species Trichobilharzia szidati. The sequence continues at coordinate 132,805,165 of OX235272.1, read as the reverse complement.
TAATCAGGTCATCAGTGACATTTACAAAAATCATTTTGTGAAAAGACTGCGTCGTCTCTTTCCATTCACCAATGTTGCTCGTAGATCTACTCTCATGATGGTAGATTGTTCACTCAATTGGTCACTAGGCTTGGTGGAACCTAGCCAGTAGCAGTGATGATCACCCTGCCTAAAATCACTCACCGTTGTTTCAACCGTGACGCGAAATTCATGTAAACAAATATGATGTACAGCTGAAAGTAATTAGACGAAGTGGAATAGTATGAATCGACTTTGTAATTCACTTCGACCAACACGTACTTGGTGTCACGTAATATTCTCTGATGTTACTCCTTCTCTGTTCTCAGTTTCCGGTCATTTAAACATCATGTGGAATGTTTAAAACAATTTTTAGCACCTGACGGTCTGATAAAATGTTACTCCAGACGACTAAAACGGCATCAGTTGAGATAGAGGGAGGGAGAGCCAGACAACAACCTGTGGTCCCACTCACCAATATTCACTAAGAAATGATGGTTGACTGCATATATACAGTGAAGATCACCGAGTAACACCACACACTGTTCCACTCCACTCCACTGCTCGAACTTGCTCCTAGTCACTTATTGACAGATAAAGTATGTGAGAAGCAATTGATTTCAGGAGAAATCTCTATTTCATTGGAGAGACAATCACTCAGTGATACAAACAAATGAAATCATGAGTGAGATCAGACACACTGAAGTCTGATCAATTTGGCTACACTTCACCTTGAGGGAAGTTACTGATATTTTTATGTATGGAGTGGTTACTACATGTCTAATCATCTCTTCACAAGGGCAGATACCAAAAGCTCAAGTTTATTTAATGTCACAGAAGTGTGGCTAGTTGACGCCTTGTTTACAGCGAGTCGTCTAAACATGGACGTAGTGATTGGTTTTGTGCAAAGTGAGATTGTCTATCTCATTTTAGGCAAGTGGAAAACCACCGAATAATCTTTTTTGTTATTTTTGAGCCACCATGAACATAATTGGATGGCGACTTGCATTTATCGAGGAGAGCATAAAACAACGCCTGAGCTGGGAAAGCAGTCATTACCTGTAATAAAACCGACTACCACACCACAAATATCCATTTTGCACAAGTGATAAAAGATCACGAGAAAATACGATTTCAATGTGAAATTTCTCATTCCTGGAAGAAAACTGACCAAATTTTTAGAAGAATGCAGTCACGAAATCTTGTATTTCACCTTCTTGGCTACGATATATACCGATGTGACTGTTTCGCATGTGCACACGCCTTATACTACTTATATAAGTGAATTAAGCGACCATGCATGTTATTCAAATATCATCATTCATAAATCATGTTATACACGTTGTCAATTCCATATAAGTGCCTTTATTAGACGTATCACCGTGTGATACATTTAATAAACCAGCTCATATGAAAATACTTACTACCACAGTGACCAAGTTTTACACATCTATTAATATGACTTACGGAAGAAAAGCACTTTCATTAATTCTCAGGAGTGACTCACTTGAGATAAACACTCACTCCTTTGTGAATGACATGACATGTATTGAGTTTGATTTCTCTGAGAATCATTTCGATTGATTGACCAATTTCGGCCAACTTAATAAACACAGGGTTCAAAGTTGATGATGATCAACGAAGGTCGATATGACTGAAGTTGAAATCATCTAGCGTATTCTCATTGGTCCAATGTATGCCTGTCTTCTTGGTCTCATTCACAATTTCCCGCATAATCCATTCCAATACAATTAGGTATACCGCAGATCATCATTTCATTTGTATGTTGTATGAAGAATATTCGGTTTTCTTCAATTAAGTAAGCGATGGATTTCAAACTGTGTGTTAACATACTCCAAAGGAAATACGGACGTCGTTATGTGAGATTTTAGAATTCTATAGGTTGTAAACAACTGGCGGATAGTTTCGAAATGAAACGAAATCGTGTTATTCTTCTTCAGTGATTAATTTCACTACACGCCAACTAACGTGGGAGGAGAAAGTCAGCCGTACCGTAGATAATGCTGAAGTCTTCAATTTCTCTTCATAATAACGTTCGTGCATAACATCACTGTTTCTTTCTATTAACCACATAAACCTCCACTTCTTGTCACAACGCGGTCTTTCTTGTAATATAAGGCATCCTTTCCTCACAATCAATGAGAGAAATAGTTATTTAAAATCCAGTGCAGTGGATATTATGGTGGAAACACATAATACACACTCTTATCTAAGGGACAGCACTCTTTCGCTGAAGCATATGAGTCTGGGGATCATTTCTTCCTAATTGTTGTCTGTCTCCATACCAATGTTCCAGTGATAGAAACTATATGTTTTCTGTGTGGCTTTATCCAATGCAACAGCATAGATGTCGGCATACAGATCCATCATCTAAAGGAGCTGCTACCACATGGTACCTTCAATGTCCATTTCAGATTCAACGATGAATTCTACGAGCAAATAGATGGCGTAGCAATGGCCTTTCCACTGGACCTCTCTTGACCAACTGTTTTATGGCCAGCCTCGAACACAAATTATTGTCATGGAATATGATTTGCCTCCATCTTTACAAGATATACATTGATGATACTTTCATCATTTGTGATGAGAACCTGCACCTAGAACACTTACTTCAAACCTTCAGCTACTCCCACCACAATACCAACTTTACTCGTGAAGCTGAATCCGACGAAATGTCCCACTTCCTCGACGTCCATCTGACAATGAACGCCGACAACTCTCTGTTCACTTTTATGTTTGTGAGATGTGGCTTCTGAAAGTAGGAGGTATGAAAAATATTGCGAGATTCTTGCTGCATATGCATTGATTCAATTGCACACTTCAGATTCAAAAGCAAGTTCAGTAGGTAGTGAGGAGACATCAGTCGATTTTACTATTAGTCGTCAATAATGGAACTATCTGGTACATAAGCTCCATCACAGCTCTTCACAGAAATGCACTCTGAGCAAAATGGGATTAGGTTAAAAAGTTGAGAGTAGTCGCATAAAAGCATGACATCAGTCCACAAAACCATTTGGTCGGCGGTTTGAGTCAGACACAATAAGTGATTGGAATCCTCAGGTTGCTTATGATCACTAGCTTTTGACGTCAGAAAACATTTTCACATTCGTAGAGATGAATTCCCTCTCTAACCACCGAAATTCCGAGCATCTTCATTAATCAACACTAACTTATATTTGTTTGATACATACTTGTCCTATATGGCGGTATTACATAGTCACGTTTATCTTCAATATGCTTATTTCGAAGTATTTACGGTGAGAAGGCCGGATCAATGCACAGTGTAGTGTTAATTTCTAATTTAGTCATATTACCAGTCTTCATTATTAACTATGCGTAAACCACTTATACTGGTGGTTAGATAACTAATTCACGTATGCACACATACACTCATTCTACAAGAGAAATGGATGATTGGCAGTAATGTACTTAAACTGCATCAGTAAGGAGTGCTTTCAATTTAGAGTTAATCGGTGATCAATATGGATTTCTTTGTATCAAACTGAAATTAGACAGGACCTAAATAGCGATTTCAAGTGATTGATTTTCTTCGAAGATATTTTTGGCAACTCTGTGAAGTATGCAATAGGAAAGACATAAGTTAGCAAAGAGAGATCTCTTTCCGCAAATTTACTTCAAAGTTGTATGGTTGAGTAAAGGGATTTATAACTACGATGTTCGGAAATGTGAATATGTGAATATGATATGCTGGAAACATGGATGGATGAGTGAAATGTTGTTAAAGTAGTAGACTAGATAAAATGTTAGAATATGATAGCATAACATAAAGTAAAATGAAATGAAACAAGAATGGAACACTGAACACGCTTCATCTAGTCTACTACTTTAACAACATTTCACTCATCCATCCATGTTTCCATCATATTATCTATTTATATACATATATCATATTATGTATTATATTCACATATTCACATTACCGAATGTCCTTTATTTTCCGATCATCTATTTCACACTTGTCTATTGAACTTCAGGTTGACCTCTATCTATGTAGTTTAGTTACTCATTCATATATCAAATACAGCGTTGTAAATTGGCAACAGAGACCAGAGGTTATTGTCAGTTAGTAACAAAATTAATCAAAATGTATATGAGCAACTAACAGTGTCACATGAGAAACTGAGAATTCTGATGTAATCGACAGGGTTGACAACTAATTATTTGAATGATGAACAGTCATTTCGAAATGACAGATTGGAGACAAGAGAACAAAGGACACAAAATGAGTCACAAAAATAAACAGCACTACACTCAGAGTTTGCACTAAGCTGTTCAGGAAGACAAATAATCAACACTAACGCCACGGTAGTAAAAGAGTCTGGATGAAACGTTTCTGAACATAAAGTTACATCGAGGGTTATAGCTTGTTGGGTGTGATGACAAATATTCTTCAGCGATGGCATTGGCTAGTGTTATCAACACATCATGAATCGGAAGAAATTGCTATTTGTATGGTGGTCAATGTGTCAGGTTTCAGTGGCATAATGGTCTACTTGCTCACCTTGTAACCGAAATGTCCTAGGTTAAAAACCCCGGTGGGTGGATGCTGATGAACAGTCCCCAACTAGAACGAAACAGCTGTCCAGTAGTTTCACGTGTTCCAATGGTTCTCTTCCCGATGTCTGTCCATGATGAAATCCTGTGACCAATCAATTCCCTGCAAACCAAAACACTTTGAATGCCATAAAGTTAAAGTCTTTCTTTATGAAATCTGACAGCTTCAGTTACATGAAGAATATTTGAGCAAGATCATTTTGAACCACTTGATCGTAATTTGTGTATGACTCCGGAATTGAACTGCAGACTATTGTGCATTGTGAATGTGTGTGTGTGTGGATTATTCTCTCATACATCCATAATGAGTGCGTAATTCAAATCATCCAAGTTACATATATTAGACAAGGAAAACTGAGGGTGAAAAATTGACGAATGGTAGTATGCAGAGTCTCCATTAACATGTTGGCTACCAGTACGTACACCTTAGCGACGCCTTGAGGTGAAATGGTAATCACTGAACAAGAGGTAGCCATCCTCGTCCAGCGGCATATAAGATAAGACATTCATTTTATAGACGACAGTTACTAGGTTCGAGCCCCAAACGAAACTCACTGGAACGTTGATATTCCCGACTAGCGAGTCACAAACAGATGGAAATGTCATTAAATATTTGAAAAATGTTCACCGAGACTCAAGTTAAAATGATTTCTCTCCGAATAATTAATTAATGCAGATAAAAGTGGTGTATGTCACTTATTTTCCCGATTAATTTCAGAGGAATTCAGTCAGTTTCATTCAACCTCGCTGCGGATTGATGTCAGTTAGACAACTATTGGAAACATGTTTCATCCTAGATTTGAAAGCTTCACAGGTACGCACCCACCACCTGGGTTCGAACTCAAGACATTCTCGTTACAGAGAGAACTCGCAGAATATTCAGCCGCTAGTACCGATTTTTGCTAGTATGCTCTGTAATGGTTAGTCTTTCCACTAAATAATAGGAGAGTTCCATCACCTAGAGTGATGTTGTTATTATCACAACCCACATAGGATTCAGATTACTTTATAGCTGTTGCTTTGTACGGGATTATCTGATTTAAAGTAAGATTCACGCATTCTAATGGAATAACACAATGATATTCATTAAGGACAACAGTCTGGGAGAGAAACACCATTTAGTCATTGTGACCAGATCGAAGGATCTCTTAATACAACAACTACCGCTTTATGATATATATGTATATGTTTAGCTCAACCGCCAGCCAGTGTCACAGACGAGTTATTCTTCTTATTATTGTTGTTTACTTTATTCCCTAGAGGAGCATAGGGCTTCAGCCGTGCGTCTCCATTTTTCGTTCGGTTCTCTGCTAGAGTCTTCACCTGGCTCCGAGTCTGCCCACACGTTTTCATCTCCTCTTCATATGACCTCCTCCGAATCACCCTTGGAAAACCAACTCACCGCTTCCCTCTCGGGTTCCACTCAAGGGCTTGTCTAGTGATGTCACTTGATGGTTTCCTAAAGGTATGGCCAATCCATCTCCATTTCTTCCTGCCTATTTGTTTCACAATCGGTTCTTGGTTGGTTCGCTCATTGGCAGAGATCTCTGTTGCTGATCTTTTCTGGCCATCTGATCTTGAGTATTATTGAGTGAAGACAACTGTTGATGAAGGTCTGTAGTTTGTTTGAGATGCTCTTTATGACGCCCCAAGTCTCTCATCCGCATAGTAGCACTGAGTTCACATTTGAGTTGAAAATCCGGATCTTATTTTCATTTTGACGCTGAGTGCTGTTGACCACCACACAGACTTGCGAGTAGTGAAAGCTTGTCTTGCTTTTCCGATTCTTGCTTTGATATCCTCATCAGTTCTGCCTGTAGTTGAAACGATGCTTCCCAGGTAGGTGAAAGAGGTTGTTTCTTTCAGTTTCCTCCCATTTATGCTGATCGTTGTCTGTTGTTGTTGTTCTTGCCCAGGAATCTTCATCACCTCTGTTTTATCTATGTTCACGATAAATCCTATCTTTGATGCTTCTTCTGCCAACTTGTCGCTTTTCGCTTGCATATCTTCCAGTTTGTGGGAAATCAGACATATATCATCGATGAAGTCCAGATCCTCCAAGCTCTTTTTTGTGTGAGTCCATTACATACCTGTTTCCTCGCTGCCCACTGTTTGTCGCATTATCCAATCCACTGCAATCAGGAAAATCATCGGCGATAGAAGGCAGCCAGCTTGTCTTACTCTTGTCCTGACTTTGAAGGATTCCGTAAGTTTCCCGTTGTGGATTACTTGGCATGCAGCATTGTCGTACAGCTGTTGGATGAGATGTATAATTGTCGAGTAACAGACGAGTAACCAACCAACCAAATCCCTGCAAACCAACACTTGATACCCCTTTTTTCAATTCAATCTTCTTCAGGCTTCACTCTGGTGTACATCGCTAACTGAAGTGCTCGGCCTCTGTTGACACATCAGCTCCTTATGTCAAGTTGATCAATGGAGAAATCCAAATTGAATTATATAATCACTGGTCTAGTGGATAACACTTTGGCTGTAGAAACTATGGGTGCTTGGTTTGAGACTTGGTGATACCACACAACACCATCAATGACCAATAACGGTATGAAGGTACACTCAGTGGACGAATCCCAAATAGAATGAAGTACACATCCTGGATTACCCTGCTAAACATTGTTAAAAAAAATACCTTCATCTAATATTCAACAACTGACATTTTTAACTGTTATTCATATAATAGCGGTAAGTTGCCGGGATTTTCGATTAATTTCAACTGTTTGACTGATTTATCAACAACCAAAATTGGTTGAAGCGCTTAACAGCTGTTTCCTCTTATTACGGGGCTCTTCTCTAACTAAAGTATTAAGTGTGTTTCCAGAGTTACTTCCAAATCCTCAGGTTTCGTGTACTGGGGGAGACTGCTACTACCCAGTGATACCTAATATTTTCAATGATTTTCTAAATTTTATTACAGATTTCCACACAAGCGGACATTAACAAGAGAATCATTGAAGATAATGAAGCATTGAAAGGCTGTTTTGTTCTATTTTGAGGTTCATCAGTACTGTGCATCCACCAGATGTTCAAATCGTGAACTTCAAGTTACTCAGTGGGTCAATTAGTGAATTGTGACGAGAAGATCTCTGAGTAAACTGCCTCATTCTAGAGGATATCTCTGCACACAGTACACATTTCTCAGAGTCTTTCATTGCAAATTATCTTTTGCATTTTTCACAGAATGATCACGAACTGACTTCAATTGGAACAGCGGTGGAATTGAGGAGTACTGGACAGTTTCACATCTTCTTTGCAGTCTTTAGCTGTACGCACCCATGACTCCAACAAGGCTAGAACCAAGGACCATCGGCTTGAAAGGCCTACTCGTTAGCCACTTAGTCACTGAGATGGAATCCACTGACACATAGTTTCTAATGGAATTCCGATGAGATACAGTTGAACAGCAACTCACAGTCTCATAAACAGAGAAATGAGAATTCAGAGAAACGCAAGCAAACGACATGTATCTAGTAGTACCTGAGTTCTGTAGACTATTTGTCCATGTAATGAAGACAAGATGCAGTGTTCCTCAAACAATCCTGACATCTTCACTTGTCACTTAAATTTCCTCGAAAACACACGAAGAAACAGAGGGCTTTGAGTGGACACATTTCGAATTTTGACTACATCGTGTTACCGGTCAGTTTTCCACTTCACTTCGGATAATGAGGATCTTACCGAGGTATCACTTGACAGTCTCTTATACGACATCACACATACACACACTACTGAAATAAGCAGTCTCATTCTCATTCACCTATTATCTACATGAATAGATACGTGATCTGCACGATCAGTTATTCTTGTGACGACGCAGCATACTTTACATAATCTTGATTTGAAGCTAAGCATGAGAAGATGTAAGCGTTGAAGTCGAGATAAGTGACGCTCTATTGAGACTAAACTTTGAAAATTTCGGTACACATACAGATGCTTTCCCAATATGTCACCAGAATATGATGTGTTCTGCTGTGTGAACAGAGGTGAGTTGACTTGTTCATGAATCCGATTTCCGAATGTTTTGTGTATGTGAGGAGGTAGGCTCACCTGTGAGGATATATGAACATGTTGATATGTAACAACAGAAGACAAGGCTGGCAACAGATCAGTTTTATTACGAAAACCGACAGGTATTTATATGTATTTTACGTACATTAATAGGCTTCTGCCCGCAGAAAGAAGGCGGTCTTCTGATTGGTTGTTTGCACACAAACGCAGTCTTCTGCTTTCTCGTTTTCGATGTTTCTCGGAAATGCGAGCCACTTGTCTGCGGATCATATTTGTCCATGTCAAGGTCAGCTGTGATTGGTCCTTGAATCAGCCTAGATTAATTTCTACCAATCAGCGTAGATCAATGTCTACCAATTGGCTAGCAGCTTGCTCTCACCACAGATATGCATAACTTGAAACACATTGTCAGGATCCATGACTGTTGGTGGTTGCAACAGCTTGCATGTAACATCTCATGCTTTACTTAAGGATTAAAAATATTTCAGAATTAAAGCAAATAAAAGCGTGGCAGTAGCACTGCTTCAGCCTCGATATTTTGACGACTTTTGTCAGCAAAACGATTCCATCTTCATCGCAATGTTTATGTCGGTTAATGATACAGTTGTGCTAGGATTGGCTGGCAGATATTCCTAGCGACAAAATCCATTCTATCCAGGTTTGTGCATCGCGGTCAACCTGTTCACATTATCATCAATGCAGCTTTGTTGAATTGATGATTTCTTTAGTCACTACAAGTGTCAATATTTCCGACATGAATGTGAATTCGTGTCAACTCTTAGGTTAACTCACGAGGAGAAGACATTATGTTGAGTGTTAGTAAATTTGTGTAAATTAATCGGCAGTACCTCGCCCACTTCTCTAGATGGCTGGGTAACACATTAACTCGTAGGAGACCACATCCAAAAATAAATAAAAGAAACCTCATAATGTACATTGGCGTAAATACACACTGAGTGAATGAATATTCAAGGTGGTTTTGAACTACACGAAGAAGAACCTCGCCAATGGGATATCTCACAGGATATGAACTTTAAAATTCCAATATACACTGAATTAATGACACCGAGATTAAGTAAAATAACACCTACAGCGTCATCCTCTTGAAAAACCCTTCCATCAATCAAAAGTTCCATATTGAAATACATATCTGAAAATGAACACAACATCAATAAATGTTAACATGTCACATCACTTCTGCAGGTATGTACACCTTCGATTATTAAGCATATCCCAGGTAACTGCTGGCAGAATTTGTCAAGCCAGTCTACGTCTCTAGAAATGTTTATCCAGTCATTCACACATTCAAAGCTTTCAAACTTGTCCCAAGCTTACAATAAATTTCTGTCTTAAAGACTTTGCATTACTGCAAATATCATTTCGAATACTACTCTTCAGTTCACTCTCATAATTATTCTTATCATGTATTGCGGAAGCATATTTCAACTCCGGTTTCACTGATTACAAGACTCCCTGTTATCTAACCACCAAGAGACAATCCTTCTATTACTTCTCCAATCGGAGAATAATATATATATATGTAATATATATATATAATATATTCTACTCATACACTCACAGTGGCTGGCTGCCTATAATATGAATTTACCGTTGTTATTATTCACTATAGTGAATAACTTTGCTATTTACCACTAATTGACATAACTGAATTTCAAATATCCTTTCCCCCTGATTGATTTGAATGAAGAAGGAAGGATCACATTTGCACGACGATAGGAGCTCGTTTAATTTTATGGATTCATCACCCTCTCTTTCTGAATACAGCGTTTGTGTCGAATATTTTCACAGCAATGACTTCTTCAAAGCAAAATAACTACGGCTTTCTTTGGCTGTTAATCAAATTCGGAGGCCATTGTGATTTCCATTATACGTTTCATGTCAGTCTGGTGTCTGGCGATCGCACTAGAGAATACTTAGCTGCCGTTCATTCGGACACTTATAGAAACATGTTGAGAATTTGTGATACACTATCATGTGTCAGTCCTCTGAATGTACTTCCTGTAGCCATTTTGGGTGAATTAGTGAATGTAGTTGTTGTTGGCATGAGCAAAGTTACTTGTTTACTTTTGACTGATTTGACGAGCAGACCATGTTGCCAATCGGAAACGGTTTTCGATGAACTCGTGATTCTTTGCTTGATTCTTACTCCTTGTACGCTAGACACATTTGATATCAAGACATGCCGGTTAAACAGGCTACTCATGAAGTCGATATTAGTGTGATTCACTGTGAGTAAGAAAAGTTTTGTGGTAGCGAACAGCTATACGTTGAATAACTACAATGAACGAACCGCAGATAACTGATCTACTCTGCCAAGTTTCACTGCCAATACAAACCACTGCAATGCACATCTTGTCAACTATGCAACCATGCAGATGAATTAGTAGTATAGAAAGGGAATACTAACAGAGCTTGATACAACGAAGGGCTTGATAAACGGATGACAGAACATGGAAATTTCATGCCAACGCTTGCTGACATCATCTACAATAGTCCTATGCTAAACTCAAGTTTATCTACAAACTGGTCACGTGACTACAGACAATCGAGAATCGACAATGCGTGAATTGTTTGCGTGTGAATAAATGTCTTCCATCTGGAATTCAGTTGAATGACACAAGCATCTTCTGTCACGAGATTTACTGTTTATCAAGTCAGTAGGATATCTCACTACTCATAAGGATGCGGGTATTCTAGACATTCGTCACACAAATCGTAAAACTTTGGGCTTTTAGGGTATTTACTCCGCATTTTCATCATTATGTGGACACAAAACTGAAGGAGATAATTGAAAGCATTTTAGGCTAAACGGGACGAATTAACCCTAAGTTTCTGGAGCAGTGGTTGCAAGGCTCATGCCCAACCTTTCCATTTTACAAGTCTTATTACTGACTAATCAAGTTTCAGGAGTGCGTCCGCAAAGGATCAAACCCCGGCCAATTTGCGTAGTCGGCGATAACTTTATTGCTGTGCCACTGAGGGAAAGGTTGGGCAAAGTATTTGTATCCATTTGTGTTAAGATGAAAATGGGCTGCTGAACATGCGTTTGTGACGGATTAACGAAATATAACTTAGCAAACGTGAGTTCTTTATGGACACGACTTGTATTGGTAGCCTGGGCGCTTCAGGCAAACTAGGAAACGTACATTCTATTCATCACAAGTAGTCTCTAGTTCTTATGTTGCGTATAAAAGCACCGTATTAGAGGAAATCTTTGGGTTATAAAAAGACGACTACATCCTTCTTCTTGTGTTGTAATTTAGTGCCAACAGGCTCGTTCATGATCATATTGCCAGTTAGACTCATGTATCAGTGGATTACGTCACTCTACTTCATTGATTATTTTGTTATCGTAAAATACTGTAACTTATTACACAGGCTTCTGATGTGCATATCACCGGTTCACAGTCTACCAGTTGGAGTAATCACTGAAATGCAATAAAAAGTACCTCACTACACCCACTTCAATTGCATGTGATTGTGAATCTTCACGCACATTACATCTTCTAAGTTGGCATCACTTCTCACTTTGACAAACAATAAGTATTAACAATGTATAGATATCTTGGAAACATTTAAGAAATATTTATTTCGACAAATACATTCACAATGTCACAAATGTTTCATCATCCACACGTATATCCTCTGTTCATGCTTCATGAAAGCCTACAAATAAAGTGAAAGATTTCGGAAGTGACGATCGTCACCTGGAAAATGAAAACAGGAAAACAGATGTGTTACAGAACGGTTACTTTCAAGTAAGTACTAAGAGACAAAGTACCTCTTAGTTAGACGTTCGCTTCTCCACTGTTATCGTATCAACCAGTCAACCAACGTTCCTTTACAGCTGTACAATCTTGTGGATATTATGAAATTTTCATCACACTCATGTTCAAAATACTTTTTCATGTTTTAGGAAAATATGTTCTATTTACCTGAATTATTTAACATTTCTTACGGTAATCAACGATTCACAAGAACTTTTAACATCTCTGACGCACAGTGACAACTCACTTCGATGACAAGTAGACATCCGGTCAAAATGCTGAAGACAACGACGACGACTTCCCACCACCTTTCCAACTCTTTTTGTTGAAATTTTACATTTATAATGCATTTCGGCCGAAAAAGAGGCCTGAAAACAACGAAAAACATCACGAACACAACATCACGATAGCAGGTGATTTCTGTCGCTATTCATTGGCGAATTTATCACGTCCATTGCCAAGAGTCGATACTGCTTGAAGTGTGATTCTGATTGGAAACACCAGATTGAGTAATTTGTAATTACACGTAAAAATGTCGACTTTCCTGTATTCATCAATTCTCAGACACCTTCCTGATTATTTAGTCTTTGCCAGGTTCAGCATAACTGATAAATATCTGTCTGTCTGAAATGCATTACAACGATAATTGTGTTTTTCTATCAAACAAGAAGGTAGTGGTCCATGAAACTCATGAATTTCACCTAGAAAAAATGACGATGTGTGACTTCTGTATCCCAAAGAACAGTAGAAAAATATTTCCACTGAACAATATACACACTATTCTAACTGAAAATTCCAATAAGGAATGAATTACATGCAGTGTAGAATGAATACTATCCCGTTGGATTCCAAGTGAGAACAACCTTCAACAACACATCACAATATCATAACGGTTACGTGAAGTCATAGTTAAGGTTCTCCCACAGGTAGTCTGATCCCTCCCTTACACAAACCAGTAGAATATCTATTATTTCACACCTAACAACTCCATTACATGAAATCATTCAATGGTGTAAAAATGATGCATTGAAACGGACAAACAAACAAGCGAATATTCAGATTACAGATAGAAGCGTTGATATAAAATGTGGTTAGACTTGCCTTCATTATCCGGGAGCAGTCTTTTCACCTCAACTGTTTCATTCTTCAGAAATTCGACATCTTGAAGTAAACAATGACGTAAATGAAATCGATGTGGATGCTTACGCCGTCGTTGTTCTGCATCTCTTCATAAACGCTTGTATTTATTTATATTGAAGTTAACATGAGAGACGCTATGCTGTGTCCATATGCCACTGGTAGATTAAGAGAGATGGAATAAATATCTGACGTTATCGGGTTTTTTCGATAGTACCACCTACTTTCTATCAAAATTAATTAATTGGCGACCAAAAGATTGATAGTCATGAAGATTAGTATTGTTTCTCACTCGAGTCTGTGTGTCGTGTGTGATGACATTCACTTGTCTTCTCACAGTACGATCGACCCATATCCATTTCCTTTAGCAGTTCTTAGAATGCTTAACATGCAGAAAGTCTTCAGAAATCTTACTGTGTAGAACTACTTCTCATGGAGTTTCAGTACATGCTTATGTCAGAGTGAACTCAATAACATGTACTATCATTAATGCATCTTATCAATGGACTGTAGTGGAAACAACGATGAAACACGGAGAAACAAACAAACAAAATTCAATATGCAGATAGAAGCGTTGATATAAAATGTGTTGAGACTTGCCTTCATAATCCGGGAGCAACCGCTCCACCTCAACTGTTTCATTCCTCAGGAATTCGGCATCTTGAATTAAACAATAAAGTATATTTGATCAAAGCAGATACAGTCTTGTTTCTACTGTTGTGATATTGTCAAATACATAAAAGTGCTGTCCACCCATCTCTGTGTGAGACTTCAATATGTAATTTAGAAGAAGAGAAGACGAAGCATACATGGTAAATATTCTGATGAATGCATCTAAGGTGTACATATTGCGTTTGATGGATTGTGAAATTGCTTCAACCATTATCAATTCTAACTTCATATGATTCAGTCAGTTCACACAATGAAGATAATGGTAATAAATCGAAGGTTTGGCAAATGTAGATGTCTAGTTGCATTTCACCAGTGTACATCATGGTCAAGGCAGATAATGAATAGAGAAATGACTAACCTGCTGATCGACATATACACAGAAAGAAAGCAGTTATAAGTAGGCAAGTAGATGTGGTTGCCAACGCCATGGTTATTCTGCATCTCTTCATATACGGTTGTATTTATATCAGAATTAACAAGAGAGAAAAGCTATGCTGTGTGCATAAGCCATTGGCAGATTAAGAGAGATGGAATCAATATCTGATGTTATCGGATGTTTTCAATGGCACCACCTACTTTCTATTTAATAGCGGTTATCCGCCTCTGACTGTGTGACACGTTTCTAGTATTGGAATTTATCAATGAGGTAACTGATAGACATAGTCGCAGGCTGATGTATTGAATCTTAACTAGATATTCACTCTATTGACTATACTGTGGCATACGGAACAGCAAAATTTTCAAGTCAACGGCTTCATTATTTGTTAAGATCAAAGTGAAAGTTATTCAATGTAACTGTGTAATGAAAGAAATTGTTTCATTTTCATTCACCTTTGTGACATACGATGTAAACAATACAGCCAGCCAAATACCACGTGGTCTCTTGTCAGTTCTCTAAATTGTTTCTGAAAATACTATTAAGGTCACCCTGCCTACAAAACTCACCATTCTCATAAAACAGAGAAATAAAATTATTTCAACTAAAATACACCATCAAGAGTTATCACAAGAGAGTTAAGTTTCTGGCGACTTCGAAATCGGCAGACATATATGTTGACTGGCTTCTCTCGTCTAAGGTTCACATGAAATTCGAATCTCCAAAGTGAACGCTGCACGGATAATTGTGAATCACATGGCAGGTTCACGAATTATCCAAGTAATGAATGGGTTATATGTGAGCTACAATTCGAAACACTATTATCTCGCATTACTACACCATTTTGTAAGACGCACCTTGTTATTCTCACAGTTTGTGATCCAAACCAGTGAGAACTGGAAACCTGATGACTGATGGTCTGCAGATACCAATACACTGTGATGCGAAAATGATCAGTGTTATTGATTATGCACTTAGAATAATCGAAATCAAGGTGCAGTTATCAAAGTGTCAGAGCCTGGTAGACATTTTTCCTCTTGCACATAAATTTGTTTAAAAAGTATTGACTACTGTGGCTTCCATAAACTGCACCATGTTCAAATTCCTTGGGCTGAACAGGGAGCCTTGAGGATGTGCTTATTAACAGGAAACAGCGTGGGCGTAAAAGCTTGTATGAGGCTGGTTAGCTTCGTACTGGTTGCAACGAAACTTGCAGCACCTAAAATATCCACAGCTGGGCTAGAAATTTATTGAGTTCATACTAGGTCGATTCAGTTTCATCTGTTGGTTTTTGTCCTGGGTTCACTTTGATGCACTGGGAGGTACGTTAGGGAATATCTGACGCTCAGGAGGTTGGTGTGGTGTCGGTGACATTTGAAGCTGGGAGACGACCATGTATCGGACACGAAACACTTCCATGTTGGAGATGACTTACTTGACGTCCTGACTCCAAATTAGTGCAACTAAACCATTCTATGAAGACGTGAATGTTTGCGTTTAGATACCATGCTTCTCCGTTCACTGCCTCCTAAGCAAAACAATTATGTGATAGGAATGTACAAGAAGGAAATAAGTACAGATGGATTCCAGTGGGGAAAAAATTTTATTTTGATAAAATCAAGCAGTGTTATGAAGAAATCTTCAATGATAATGACGTCTCGAGCAAAATTTCTCACTCATAAGAACATTTAACCACCCACATAACTTTCTTACTTTCCTTATATTTATTTTATTCAAATTTCTACACAACGTTTATTCATGTATTTTAACGAAGCAGGAAAGTTGTGTGAGTACCTTTATATAATTATGAGAAATAAATTGTGCTTGAAATGTGGTCATCAGAAAATATTACCTTATAACACAGTGGGTTTTCATCAAGTATTACTTGGGTGGGATCCTTATTATCCGAAGTGAAATGGGAAACTGACCGGTAACACGATGTAGTCGAAATTCGAAATGTTCCCAATCAATGGCATCTGTTTTTTCGTGTGTTTTCGAGGAAGTTTAAGTGATAAGTGAAGATGTGAGGATTGTTTGAGGAACACTGCATCTTGTCTTCATTGCAACGACAAATAGTCTTCAGAACTCAGGTACTACTAGATACATGGCGTTTGCTTACGTTTCTCTGAATTCGTATTTCTCTGTTTATGAGACTGTGAGTTGCTGTTCAACTGTATATCATCGAAATTCCATTACAATCTATGGGTCAGTGGATTCCATCTCAGTGACTGAGTGGTCAACGAGTAAGCCACACAAGCTGATTGTCCTGGGGTTTAGCCATGGTGGAATCGTGAGTGCGTACTGCTGAAGACTGCAAAGAAGATGTGAAAATGTCCAGTACTCCTCAATTCCACCGCTGTTCCAATTGAAGTCAGTTCGTGATCATTCTTTCAAAAATGCAAAAGA
Source organism: Trichobilharzia szidati (assembly GCA_944472155.2). Taxonomy (NCBI): domain Eukaryota; kingdom Metazoa; phylum Platyhelminthes; class Trematoda; order Strigeidida; family Schistosomatidae; genus Trichobilharzia; species Trichobilharzia szidati. The sequence goes on along the minus strand of OX235272.1, from coordinate 132,788,149 downwards.
TAATTTGCAATGAAAGACTCTGAGAAATGTGTACTGTGTGCAGAAATATCCTCCAGAATGAGGCTATTTACTCAGAGTTCTTTTCGTCACAATTCACTAATTGACCCACTGAGTAACTTGAAGTTCACCGTTTAAAAATCTGCTCGACGCACAGCACTGATGAATCTCAAAATAGAACAAAACAGCCTTCCAATGCTTCATTGTCTTCAATGATTCTCTTGTTAATGTCCGCTTGTGAGGAAATCTGTAATAAAATTTAGAAAATCATTGAAAATATTAGGTATCACTGGGTAGTAGCAGTCTCGCCCAGTATACGAAACTTCAGAAATTGGAAATAACTCTGGAAACACAAATAATACTTTAGTTAGAGAAAAGCAACGGAATAAGAGGAAACAGCTTCTAAGTGATCCAACCAATTTTGGTTGTGGATAAATCAGTCAAACAGTTGAAATTAATCGAAAATCCCAGCAACTTCATGGTATTATATGAATGACAGTTAAAAATGTCAGTTGGTAAATAGTAGATGAGGTTATTTGCTTAACTATGTTTAGCAGGGTAATCCAGGAGGTGCACTTCATTCTATTCAAAACTCGTCCGCTGAGTGTACCTGCATTCAGTCAGCTGTCATTGATGGTGCTTTGTGGTATCACCGAGGCTCAAATCAAGCACCTATGATTTCTACAGCCAAAGCGTTATCCACTAGACCAGTGATTATATAATTCAATTTGGATTTCTCCATTGATCAACTGGACATAAGGAGCTGATGTGTCAACAGAGGCCGAGCACTTCAGTTAGCGATGTACATCAGAGTGAAGCCTGAGGAAGATTTAATTGAAAAAAGGGGTATCAAGTGTTGGTTTGCAGGGATTTGGTTTCTTGGTTACTCGTCTGTTACTCGACAATTATACATCTCATCCAACAGCTGTACGACATTACTGCATGCCAAGTAATCCACAACGGGAAACTTTTGGAATCCTTCGAAGTGAGGACAGGAGTAGGACAAGCTGGCTGCCTACTATCGCCAATGATTTTCAGAAGAATCAACAAAGATAGGACTTCAGGTGAACATAGAGAAAACAAAGGTGATGAAGATTTCTGAGCAACACCAGCAACAGCAACAACAACAGGCAGCAATCAGCATAAATGGAAGGAATCTGAAAGAAGCAACCTCTTTTACCTATCTCGGAAGCATCGTTTCAAGTACAGGCGGTTGGAATTGACGAGGATATCAAAGCAAGAATCGGAAAAGCAAGACAAGCTTTCACTACTCTCAAGTCTGTGTGGAGGTCAACAGCACTCAGCATCAAAAATAAGATCCGGATTTCCAACTCCAATGTGAAGTCAGTGCTACTATACGGATCAGAGACTTGGTGAGTCATAAAGAGCCTTAACAGTTGTCTTCGCTCAATAATCAAGATCAAATTGCCGGCCATAAAAGATCAGCAACAGAGATCTTTAGGAGCGAACCAACCAGGTACCGATTTTGAAACAAATAAGCAGGAAGAAATGGAGATGGATTGGCCATAATCTGAGGGAACCATCAAGTACCATCACTAGACAAGCACTTGAGTGGAACTTGAAAGGGAAGCGGCGAGTTGATCGTCAGTGCAAGGGTGACTTGGAGGAGGTCATGTGAAGAGGAGATGAAAACGTGTGGGCAGACGTGGAGCCAGGTGAAGACTCTATCTGAGAACCTAACTCAATGCAGACGCAAGACTAAAGCCCTATGTTCCTCTAGGAATTAAAGTAAACGACAATAATTATAAGAATGACTCGTCTGTTACACTGGTTGGTGGTTGAGCAAAACATATAAATATATATCATAAATCGGTGGTGGTTGCGATTCATAGACCTTTCGATCTGGTCACAATGACTAAATGGTGTTTCTCTCTGAGAGAGATGTCCTTAATGAATACCAATGTATTATTCCATTGGAATTCGTTAAGCTTCCTTTAAATCAGATAAGTCCATACAAAACAACAGCTATAAAGTAATCTGAATCCTATGTTGGTTGTGATAATAACAACATCACTTTGGGTGATGGAACTCTCCTATTATTTAGTGGAAAGACTAACCATTACAGAGCATACTAGCAAAAGCCGGTACTAGCTGCTGAATATTCTGCGAGTTCTCTCTGTAACGAGAATGTCTTGAGTTCGAACCCTGGGGGTGGGTGCGTACCGGTGAAGCTTCCAAATCTAGGATGGGCAAGTTTCTAATAGTTCTCTAACAGAAATAAATCCATAGTGAGCTTGAAGGAAACTAACTGAATTCCTCTGAAATTAACAGAGAAAATAAGGTACATACACCAATTTCATTCTCATTAATTATATATCCGAAGGAAACCATTTCAAATAGAGGCTCAAGGAACATTTTTCAAATATTTATTGACATTTCCTACTGTTTGTGACTCGTTAGATGTTGTATCTACATTCCAGTGAGTTCCGTCCAGTGCTCGAACCCAGTAACCGTCGTTTTTAAAATGAATGTCTTAACTTATATGCCGCTGGACGACGATGGCAACCTCTTGTTCAGTGATTACGATTTCACCTCAAGCCATCGTTCAGGTGTACGTACAGGGAGCCGACATGTTAATGGAGACTGGGTATACTACCATTCGTCAATTTTTCACCCTCAGTTTTCCTTGTCTGACATGTGTAACTTGGATGATTTGAATTATGCAATGACTATGGGTGCATGAGGGAATAATCCAAAACAAAACATCCTAGAATTTTCGGGGTATATACTGCTGGATTGTGAATAACCGGATAGTAATATGAGCTTAATGTAAATTTCATGACCAGCCAACATCAGTTACGGCTGTGACTGGAAATCATGGAGAACTGCACAACTGTTTCACACTAAACCATGGCTGTTCTGCAGTGCTGACCAAGGATCGAACCTGATATCTTCAAGTTACGATTCCTTTTTCGTTGATAGTTCAGCTACTTTGACCACAATTCAATGAGCCTTAAACACTGGGATCTGTAACCTTTCGATATAGTGTTACCCTCAACCAAAGCCTTCAGTGAGCATCCATGGTAAGCCGCTCTAGATACAAAATACTGAACAGTCAAAAATCATGATGAAGGAGCTGTCCACTGCTGAATAGCATTCACTGACTTTCTATTCAATTTCGTTTCGAGTCGAGATAATGTTTAGTTTGATGTTATAAAACTACAACTCCTGAAAATACCGATTATGTTGCATATATATACACCAATATCGAATTAATTAAGTAATAGTTGTATACTACTTACTATTGAGAAGTAGTTTCACGATAGGTTCCCAGATTTGATCAGAAGTGCTGCTGCTAATAGATTCGTAAGTGTTCTTTTATGGAAAAATTATACCTTATTCATGCATTGTTTCTCGTCATCTGACTCGGTTGTAATTCCGATAAATAATTCTTCGTGTGTTCTGCTTTCTCTGCAACTTACTTCTGCCAAACTATTTCAAGATTCTACGCATATTCACTAACTTTTTAGTTTGACTATGGATTATTCTGACATACCTTATCTGTTGATCATTTGAGACTCATGACAGTGATAACCTACTGAAAAACTAACTAACTAACCCAATTACTAATCCATTAATAAAGAAACAAACTAACTCAGCGGCTAACTAAATAAATAACAAAATAACTGACTAGTAGACTAACACCAGAACTAACCAGATAACTCACCAACTAACTAAGTAGCTAACTAACCAAATGACTGACTAGCTATGTAATTAAATAATTAACTCACTAACTAACAAATTTACTCAACCACTGAGCAAAAAACGAAACAAATTATCAACTCTTTCACTCACTCACTCACTACTAATAATTACCTAAATAAGTAGCTAACTCTATTATTTTACTTTATTTAAACGCAGAAAATCTTGGTACAATATGGCACCAAGAACGATGCGCCACACAATAATAATAAAACAACATAAATCAGAAGTAAAAAATATAAATTAGAGAACGGATAAAGAACTTCATCTGGAAAAAAAAGAGTCATTTGTAGCAAATTCAAAAATCACTCGTCAATTATCGTCGGAAATTGAAGAAAGAAGGAAATTGCAACACATTCGAGATTGATAACGATTCTTGGCTATATCTGATTACGTTTCGAGCCATCAATTCGGACTATCTCGTGGACAACAACCAGGGAGTTGTGACGCGCCAACCGATGCTAATCTAGCACAAACATCCTTCATCCAACGACGCCACGGAATTGACTGTCCACCCCTCCATCTCGTCCCAGTGCTAACGAACAGAGGCCTGTACGGAAGTCTCTGGGATAACATTCTCAGCATCTGTTCAAGCCACCGGAGGCGTTGTGTCCAGATGACGACACTCAGTGAATGGTGATCTACACTGTGTTCAAACACACGCTACTGAACCTCAGAATTACTCACGCGATGATGCCATCGAACGCAGGCAATCGTGCGGAGACAGCAATGATCAAACACGCAGAGTCACCTTACATCCTCAGCTTGGAGAGGCCAGGTTTCACATGCGTAGAACAAGACAGCCCGCAACGAAGCATTGTATACCCGACCTTTGACAGCCAGGCTAACTCCGCGACGGTGCCAGAGGTGGCTCAACTTGATGTATGCCACCCTAGCCTTCATTATATGGTTGGAAATCTCATCCGTCATCCCTCCGCCAGCACTCACACAACTAACTAGATACACAAACTTATCAACAACTTCAAGCGGTTCACCCGCAAGAGTGAGTTCATGTACAGGCTCCTGCCAATCTTGTAACAGTACTTTGCACCTAGATGGAGCAAAGTACATCCCATACTTACAGACACTGATCGCCAACTGATTAAGTGCGATCTGGGCAGCCTGCATGCTATCACACAGTAAGACAATATCGTCTGCATGTTCGAGGTCGAAAAATCTACCTCCAGGTAGCAGATCTACACCACCTTCACGCACATCCTGCAGAGCTGACTCCAGAATGTCATCGATGGCAAAGTTAAAGAGAAATGGAGAGGTTGGGCGACCCTGTCTAATCCACCTGTTGGTTGGGAAACCAGCTAACTCACCAACGAACTAAGTAACTAACCGACTAATTGACTGACTAGCTGTATAATTAAATTATTAACTCACTAACTAACAAAGTAACTCACTCGCTAACCAAACAGCGAAACAACTTATCAACTCTTTCACTCACTCACTACTAATAATTACCTAACTTATTAGCTAGCTATCAACCTAACTAACTTAGTGGCTATGTAAATTACTTGATAAATGACACAATTATTGGCTCACTAACTGACTCACAAACTATCTTACCAAAACGCTCATTAACTAACTACCTATCCACCTTCCCTCCTAACTAAGTAACCAACTAACTCTGTCACGAATCATTTAAATAACTCGGTAATTAACTCAGTGACCAAGCAACTAACCAGCCAACTGACTGATTAACCAAATAAATGAAGAACTGAATACAGCACTAAGTGAATGACTTGCTAACTAGTTAACTAACTAACTAACTGACCAACCAACCAATTAACTAACTCAATAGCTAAATATTTAAAGAACTAATTAACAAACTGGCAAACAAAATACCTCACTAACTAACTCACCAGATAAGTAGATAACTGACCTTTAAATAAATAATTGGCCCAACCACTCACTACTAAAGTAAATAACCAAATGATCAAAAAATAATTAGACTAAATAACTAAATAAATAAGTAACTGACTACGGAACTAAGTGAATAACTTGCTAACTAGCTAACTAACTAACTAAACAACAAACCACTCAACTAACTCTCTGACTGACTGACTAAGTATTTAAATTAATAACTAGCCAGCTAACTAACTAACTGACTACCTAATTCATTAAGTCACTAACGGAAAGACACACTGTGTTATAATTTTATGAAAAGTCTAGTGAACAGCAGTTGTAAATTAACGACTATTAGTATTGCCTGCCAGTCTAAATGAGAGTATCATCACCCTGGCTTTCAGATTCCACCTGATGACGAGTGCCAAACATGAAGAGACGTACTTTACAACCCCCCCTGCTTACTATCCTCAATTAAATAATTTATTTCAAATTGAAGCAGACAATTATTGTGTATGCAATTATTGCAGTATGTGACTTTGATTTTAAACACTTGATCGATTATGAAACGTCCCTTTTTGAGATTGTAACAAGATAAGAGGTTTTGCATAGAAATGGAATAAACAACTGGATTTATATTCACTATTTTAACAGGGGAGACAGCTGATTCTGATAATTCTGTGATATTTTGGTGAGTATACGGCTGAACACCAAAAGGTAAATAGACACAATCAATTTTAGTCTTTTGAAGCATGAAAAGAAAGCAAGTGGGGATGCAGATATCCATATATGAAACAGAACGATTTTGTCATGTCGTGAATGAATAGAAATAGGAAGATATAGACAAATGATACCTGTAATCATGTGATTAATTTGTCCTCAACATGCTTTTCGTTAGCCGTCACTCAACCCTTAATTTTAGATAGCCAATGTAATTATTACGATGTCCAAGGCGAAAATTAAGTGAACCCAGGTTTCAAGCTAACATCAGAATTAGGGCAGTTCGGGCTGACTCAAACCGGGCATACCGATGATGAGTTCAGCTCCAAAAAGAGCAAAATGGCTGTCTGATATTTGAATCCCTTTGAATGTGCTAACAAAATGAACACTGCTTGACACAAGCTGTTGCAAACTGCTTGCATTATTCAGTAGTATATGTAATATCATGCATTACTGAATGAATAGTAGCTGAATGGCTTTAGGATTGTACAACTTATTGGATGATCCCATAAAAACAACAGTGTTGGCAAGACAATGCCTTTTCAACATTCCCTTGTTAATGAGCTCTCGCTATTCGACGATAATTACCTTGTCGAGTCCATTCATTTCATTCTTTCAATGACCAACCAAATCTCTCATCAGCTTTCTATAATAGTCGTCAAATCAGAGGTATTTTTGCTTATTTAAGGTCAGTGGTATAAATGTATCAAAGATAAAACTATTTTTGGTGCACAGAAACATGCATCTATTGTATTTTTATAGGTTCTGTTCGGCCGTGTAGAAACTGTAATATTTAATTAGGCAAGTTAGAATGTGATTCAAACATACTTTTGTTTACGGATAAGAATCAGTCCTCCAGTGAGGATTGATGTAATGAGGCCATATAAGAATGAAAATGTTATGATTACATCGGCTGACATCAGTCGGAGAGCCTCTGCAAAATCAGGAGATACCGATTATCTGTCCTTTCCTAATTTGGGACCCATAAAGAGCACGCACCTACTGGGAACTTGCCTTGCGTTTACAAGTCAAACTATTGGGACCTCACGCGTTGGCCTAACTCCTACGTAATTCAAGATAAGCTATTAGCGGCGTAAACATTGAAGATAAGCTTGATAAGTCAGTGATAATTACGTAGCAATACATTACAAAATACACTGAGTACAACTCATAAGACCGAAAAATCAATATTTGGTAGATGAAAAGTCTAATGATAATATGGTGATGCTGTATACTGGGTAGAACACAAAGGATCACGAATTAAGTTGGGTATGACAGTGAGACGATAAATGAGGGAAAACATGGGGTGATTGGGGAAGGAGTAATTGTAATCTCAGATCCGGTTACTTCTGAACATGCATGTTGGGCGCTATGCAGGAGAGGAGAGCTTATTGACGATCGTGGAGCCAGTTAGAGGGTATTCCTCAGGAAATCAAAGAAGATTTGGGCTAGTTTTATCTCTTTATTATTTTGAATGCTTTCGACGAGTCTTCTATGAGTCTTGCATCTATCAATTAAATGGTGACTGATGAGTTCAAACTGTTCCACTGATTTAATCGAAGACTGTTTCGTACATATTCTCCCAGTGTGACATGAATCGATACACGCAATTGGAGGTAGCACATAAGGAGGGGCTATCGATTTTCGATCCTGCGGTCGAGCAGTGTGTTCGGAGCAAAGAAATCAGGACCCGTCCTGGTCAGTGCTACAAGTAAATATTCATCTTTTGTCGATCACTAATATCATCGTATTTAGAGTCAAGCTGAATAAAACTCGGTCTCTTCCTGTGTGAAGTTATATCTGGATTTTACATTCTTCCCTGCCATATTTGTTTATGAAATATTGTGAGCCATTTCCTTTCGCTGCCAACTTTACCTGCTCTAGAGTTTATCGTCTTTACCAGCATTCTTTAATTGTTGATTTGGCCGAAATTGTTGAAATTTCAGCAGTCTTTCGTTTGTCAAAAAAGTCTTCTTCCTAAGCGTATTTCCTGGAAGTTGAAAGAAGTGCTCTTATGTACAGTGTTGAATAAATACGCCGATACGAAACACGGTTCCTTGATGAATCATTTATTGACCATGTGTTGCAGAATCCTCTGAAAAGTCACTTGTTTAAGCTTGATGATGCTTAACTTCAGTATGACGTTCTTACAGCAATTCTTACTGCAGGAATGATTCCTGTTGTTAAGCAGAAGTATGTTAAAATAGTATTATGAGCTATTCAATGATAAATTACTGGTGTATGCATCTGGAGAGAACGGACAAGACACAATGGATGCATGTGATTTGACAACAATGTTAGTCTTTTATCGGTTCAAATTTTAAGTGGGATTCGTACACGAAGTTGTACTATTTATTCAGACTATGCAAAATAAATATATATCCTTGAAAGGGTAACGGGATTCGTATAGTTTCTTTGCAAAGACATTGGATTAATCTGCTTCATTGGAGTTGTGAGATTTGGCACAAACCTCAGCTAGTCCTGCTAGTCAGCTAGAATCTCGAAAATGTGTGAATGTCAGTCGTAGGACTGTGAAATCACCCGCATCGCAGAATACGGAAAAAACCAGCTGATTATCCGAATGGAATCGGGAAGACTTCACAGTTAGACGATGATAGACGTCGAGAGATGGAGGCCACCTGGAATTGAATCAAGCGATACCTATTCCCACAATGAAATTCAAAGTAATCATGGTGACAAGGAATGTGCATAACATGTTTCAGGCGGAAAGGGTAGCTGAAATTACATAAAAATGATACGAAATGCAGAATCTGTGAGAGTGACAAGAATGCAACTCGACAATTCAAATTATTGACTGAGTGATCAGTAATCCACATTTCTAACCAAGATAACAACCATCAGCATACGGAGGGAATGACTGTGGTGATGTTACCTAGAGCAAATGAGGCCTAATTTAGTGGGAACCAATGGCAATTATTCCCTGTAATTTCAGTGTGAATCGTAAATTTCACCAGTTATAGTGACAAGCCAAGAGCAGAAATCTGTCGTTTAACATATACAGAATGAAATGGAGAGATAAATAACACGACTGAATGAATCAACCTATTAAGGTTGTTAATAACTTGTGAAATCCAAGGCAACTGCAGTAAGGCGATGAGTCGCTTATATCAGTAGGTCCAGCACTGGATGAAGTTCATCATCTTCCTTTCAGTTATCTATGGATCATTTCTCGAAACTGGCATATATTTACCAACAGCTGTCGTCACTCCATACTGAAGATCAGACAGATAGAAAGTAGAAGCAACACGAAACTCCGTCAATGAACAAACCAACCAAGAACCCAACGCTAAATAAATATTCCAAATGAAATGGAGATGGATGTGTCATCCTCTGAGGAGACTGATTTCAATCGAAATCACATGCAACGACCTCAAATTGGACCCAGACAGGAAACTACAGGCTGGGGGTTATGAACGAGAGGAGAGCTTATGGGCGATAGTACAGCCAGCTAGAGGTGATTTCAGAGAACGGCATGGAATAAAGTTATGCTGTTGAAGCCCTATGCTCCTCTTGGAAACATGGGAATAATGATTATGATTACCAACAAGTTTCATATGCTGAAAACACTACTTACTGATTATGAGTAGTGTGACAACCAGTGCCAAAATAGCAAAGTGCATAGAATTCCAAAATCTTCCAGCTTGTGTATTGATCGATGCGATTGTTGCCCGCATTTCATTTGTGTGCAACATGACTTCAATGATGCGCATTACAAATATCCTAAGGCTTCATCAAGATTTTTAGAGCTTTGGGTTCATCATGTCAATAAGGAACTACCGTTATCCATAGTCACAGTATGCGGTACAGTAAAAGTATATTTTCCCTCTTCACATATCTTTTACTTAGGTCATGATTGGTGTGTACCATATGATGTGAGTCTGTGCCACACCAAACTTGTAGTTACCAGAGTAACTCAGACTAAACTTCTGAACTTTATATGTCGAGAGATAAACGCGTATCGTAATATGGCCGAAATTCGAAGAGTGTGGCGAGGAAAAGTATAATTAAAATTACGACATAAACGACTAAGTAGATTTGGAAGCGTGAAAATGGATTAGAATCCATCATTAAACATCACAATCAAGTTGAATGCTATACCGAAGAACCAAACACAGAAGCACACGGGCAAAGCACATACAGATTTCAGGGTGGTGAGTAACTAGTCATAATATCTTCTTAAATACACAGTTTGGATAGTAATTTTCCGATAGCAGTGACTATTGTGGAATTAAGCAACCAGGGCTTTCATTTTATATTGATTACTTTGGAAGCCTGACTGATTTCTAGTATACATCTGGTGTCAGTCTTGTGTTTGGTTACAACACTTGAGAGTACATAGCTGCCTTACATTAAGAGACTTCCAGGGACATGCTGAGAATATTTGGTCAAATTTCAACTATCATTCCTCCAAATGTACTTCCTGTAGCCATTATGAACGAATTAGTGAATGCAGTTGGAGTTGACATGAGCAGGATACTTGTCTACTTTTGACTGATTTGACGAGCAGAACATGTTGTATATCAGAACCAGGCTTCCTTTCACCCTTGATTCTTTTCTTGCTTCACAACGTTTGTACGCTAGACAGATTAAAACTGCTTTATTTCCACCTCAATCATATTTAGGTCCAGATATTTTTTTCATTTTCACTCTGAATATGAAATTCCGACGATTTCCATTCCCCATAAAGTTCTTTCCGATAATCTTGAGTTCCTCTTCGAAATTATTTCCACTGACATGACGTCCTTGATCCACTGGATAGGCTCACGAACTGGATCCATTTGAAATCGATTGGGAAAACGCTGTTATAATTTAAACAGTGAACAGTTCAAGTTTCTTATCTATAGACGTATGTTTCAATCGTCCCTTCCTTTATACTGACATTCAGGAAGTGGAGCACACCGTCCCGCTATTGGTACATTGCAAATTAAAATGGGGATGACACGCATTCTGGTTTTCAAACGCCGTATTCTAGGCAAGTTGGTGGTCCATTGAAACAGTGATTAGGATTCACGTGATAAGTGTGTGTCCAGCCCATTAGACCTGAGTAGTTGGTCAGCTAACAGTAGGCTCAAAAAATTGGTGACGTTGAGCGTGTAGCATTAACAATCCACTCGTCGCTGGATTCCATCCCAGTGGCAGAATGTCCAACGAACTCGTCTTGTTACTTGAACGCCCTGAATGGTGAGGTCAGCGAATAGTTCCAAGCTAGGACGAAAATGTTGTCCAGTAGTCCATAACGCTCAATCATTCTCTAACTGAGAATCATCCAGCATGAAATATGAAATCATTCAGGTCCATTCAAACCAACACCTGAAACTAAATAATTTTGTTGTTTCCAGTATATGAATGACCGATTTTAGAAGTACGCTTTTAAATTCCGGTCATATTTCAAATACTACAATATCTGAAGAGTAAGGCATTAAACTTCAGGTGATAAGAACAAAGAAGTCTTGTGGATGTAAATTCATATTGGCAAACGTCACTCTCCATCATAAAATAAATACTAACGAAATATACCCATTAGTCACTTAGCTCAACAAATCAATTTCATTTTCAATCAGTTGTGCAGCCGAACTTATATTACGGTAAAAGAAATTAAGTGCTACTAAACATTCCACAGTCAATGTACAAATGATGGGAATGAAGGTAATTTCTCCACATTTTTTTCTTGCTATTCACAGTTTCTGTAGTGCCTGAGCTGATTTCCCGATAATAGGCTGTCAAACTCTACTCACAATCTTGCCAAAACTTTCGGGCTTTTGTCTGCAAACGACTAGTTGGACGTCCGAGAGAGACGTGTTCATTTCTTCTCGTCCCCATTAAACCCATCTTTCCGCGGATCGATATGCTTGTAGATAACATACAAACATTCACCTGTCTCCATGTGTTACTTATAAATCTAGTCAGCAACGCACGCTGCTGTAGTAGTACTAGTAGCAGTAGTGGAAAAAGTCATCAGTAACACGACGAATCTTTGTTGATGTACTCACTTAAATAATCTGAATTTCCCACAGATTCGGCCAACATTCCTCCAGTAACTTAAGAAGCATTCATATTTATCAGACTGGAATAATGGCTGGTAATCTCCACGTAAAGTTAAGTGATAATTTCTGATACTTTGATCATTGAATCGTGAATGAACGAACTTCCGTGAGCCATCATGTTTTGTTCTCGTCAAATGAGAGCTTAAGTAAAACGCGTTAATGTAATCTGCTATCTGCTGTTGACCTGTTATACATAGATTAGTAGTTCAGAAGGCCGATATAATTACGAATAAATCGATATTTATTGTGATTAATTGATATTCATGATATTGTGGAAAGGTGAATTTCACTGGGTTGGTCAAATTGCATTGAATGATTCGTGTAAACGAATCGACTCAAATTTATCTATATGTCGTGGCTTAGCGCAGAGTGCAGCAAGCATATGCATGTGTGTACAAGTCTGAAAAATACACAATGCGATATCAAAATTTGAAACTCCGTGAGCACAGCAACTCTGGGTCGGATAATATCAGTTATTCTGGAAATAATGACGAAGATTATTTCTCATGAACACTGATGAGTAGAGTCTACGAAGCCGAGTCCGAAGGCCGTTGTCCTTCATACCAAACCAATGCAAAGCATTGTAGGTTTAAAATGAATTCTTACCATTTTACTTGTTTTGAGTGCTGTTGATAACAAGACAGCTATCAGAGAAGTGACAGTCTGTATTGATGTCTTCACCGTTATATTAATGTAGTTATGAAGTTAGAACGATGCTGCACGAGTAAGTGAAACAGACTATTCCCCCAACATGACTCCTGTAGGTAGTGATTGGTGTTTTTTGTAGTTGGCTGAATATCTTCATCAACTCTGTATTCTCTTCATCCAAGTGAGTTGTGTTTCTAACGCTTCATGTGCCAGAATCTTTTAAGCACTTCAGCGTGCAATGAATATCCATCACCTCACTCCATACAGTCTATCACTCGTGGTAGGCACCACCATAACTTCTCACACTCACGTAATAATGAAGGACTACCGTATTTGAAGTCGATTGAATTTAGAACAAAACTGCAGTTTGAGTATATCTATTCTTCAGGTACGGTATATACATTAAAGAGGTGGACAATACATGGAAGAGAAATGCTTAATAAACTCATTACAGTTTTCGTCGCAGAATCAATAGTCTGCAAGACTACTACGTGACCAACATCTAATCAAATTTCTCATCATAATATTCAAGTCACTTGGTAAAAGAATTTGATTCCAATTAGTGTCTCCAACTCTATTCTCTTGTTGTTTTACTGATAACGGATTTCAACTCACTTCTGTGTTTCTCTTGAGTACATTAGTCGACACGATTCACCATTTATTTACCTAATAGATTCTGTGTAATTATTGATTAATATAAATACACCACACAGTGTTTATTTTCAGACGTACAGAGAACACGGACGGATCCGTTCTAGTCATAAATTATAATGAGAAGGGAGACATATACAGCAATATGAGAGCTCAAAACAAAATGCGATGGGTAAACTATTCACAGATTCACAGATTTCTTAGGATAAACACGACATACATTTTAAGGTAGCTTTCTTTGGTAACAGTCACATCCGTCCCTAAATTGGGCTTCCCATTAGTGCTCACCAATCGGGATTCAAACTCACGACCTTCCGGTCGCATGATGTGCTCGTGGGTCGTTCAGCCACTTCCAACCAATCCAATGATTCATGAATTCCGACTCCTTACAATTCGTGATATAAATAGTATCTATCATCACACCCAGCCAACTGTACCCCGCTTGTCACGACTTCTCACCAGAACTCACGTAACTACCCACCTGAATAGGGTCAGTCGCTAGTGAGCATCAGATTGATATTCAGGCGTTGGTTTGAAGGGATTTCACTCGTCTGGTTAGAGGATTTAATTAAAACAATCAACTAGTATATGTTAGCAGCAAGATATCTAAGTTTTGACGGGAGGGGAGGAGGAGTGAAAATAATTACGTAATTCCAGATCAGTCAGTTTGTTGTGGGCAACAAGAAGTTGTTGCGTAACCGAGAAATTCGTAAAATGATGACTAGGACAAACAGAATGAGCAGGACTGTGTTAGATGCAAACAAGTTAATTGAATTAGCTAGGATAGTAATCATAGTAAAATACCAAAGTCAAGAGATTGTCTCAAAGGGAGGGTAAAAGTCGTAATAAGAGAACTCAAGAAATAATATTTAGTTGCTCACGGTGAAGAGAGGCGCTGCACAGATTTTTTTGAACGCACAGATTTGGCTTGTTCAGATGAATTCCAACTACCTATACTGTGTGTAAAAAACGTTTTCGTAGACCATGAGGCAAGGGATTGTCTGATATACGATAAATAGCTTTAAAAGCTTTGTTATTATTCGACTTCATGTCTCGTATCGACAGCTGTGTTTAGATTCATTTGGACCTTTGTCGAAACGAGACAGGAGGTATTCATAAATTCGACGATGAAATTGCCTGATCCTATGTCCAATGTAACTAGCTCCACTGGCGTAGTTAGACTAGTAAATTCACACTGAAGATACAAAACTGGGCAGGCGAGTCGTTTTCATCTTCTTGAACCGACTGAGTATTGGTTAGCTGTGAATTGAATTCCATAATTGCCTTCTCCCCTCCATCCTTCAAAACTTAGATGTCTCCTTACCAGCATCTAATAGTCGGTTGTTTTGATGACTTTCAATCTCTTATTTTCAACCCTTCTACATACCTAAAACTGATAATTCTTATGGAGTAATGTAACTGTTTGTAGGAGACAAGTCTTTCTTGCTAAAATTTCCACGATAATGTTTCTTTTAAACTAAGTGAACATCAAACGATGAGCAGGCAGTCTCATCTAAGTAGATAACACAGGCCTTAATAAATCAACTAAGAATATTGTCTTATGGGCGTATTCTTACCATCAATTCTGTGATAATGTTCTCAAAAATTGATTTCACCTCTTAATTAAAGCGAAAGCATAGGAAAGCAAATCTAACATTATATGAGGTCGACGAGTTGAGGTTATTATTATTTTTATTCAAATATAATGTACATTTGCTGCTCAGATGAATGAAGTTTAGTTTGTTTATGTCCTCTAAGGTGAATGGTTTAGTTTCAAAGCTCTCAGTGTCTTACTAATCAAATATACTCAATTTGAAGTGAGCTTTTAAACTTCTTCGAGAGTATTTCAGTCATCTCTCATGCTAACCTAGAGTGTGACTGGTGTTTTTTGTGTTTTCTCACCCTCTGGTCCAGCTGTGCTGGTATTGAGTGTTTCCTTGATCTATTTTATATTTATTTTATTTATTTTGATTTACAGCTTGATTCCACACCGTATTTTGTAGGTACAGATATGGAATTTTCAGCATAGATATTGGTAGCCCAAATTTTGCAGGCCGACCATAGATATCGGGTGTGCGTCGGCAGGGGATCGAACCCCGGACCATGTGCATGGTCGGCGAGAGTCCTAACCACTGTGCGACCGACGTCATCGTTTGATCACATGATTTCCTTTTTTTTGAATTCGTTCTCTTTAGCTGACTATATGATTAGCTTTATGTCTCCATCTCCTCCTCTCACCATCTACTTCACAGCACCCTCTGACACATGTCTAACTCGTTGTCACCTTCAGGAAGTACTTAAATACTTAGCAGGCGATGCCACTCAGCGGAGTTAAAGGGTAGAACACTGGCTGATTATTATCAGCAGGCTGACTCCCAAATGATTTGTTTCATTCAGGCATACCAAGTCGGCCTATGATGACATTTTTCCATCAATTCCACCGTTATTTTTATTAACCTAACCGTTGATCTTAAACAGAATTCGTTTGACGGTTTTTCATAAGGAGGATATAGAAGACAAGGTGGTAGTTCAGTCAGTACCAATTCCAAGTAGTATTCAGTGTTTCTATTTTGTACTGGACAACATGAATTCGGGAATTCTGGAATTCACCATGCTCAATTTTGTTTTCAATTAGACTTGTCTTTTCTTCGGATATCAGTTAGATTAAGCGTGTAACTGTTGAAGAGAGAGGGAGAGAGTCAAAGTTCATTCGTGTAGGACTTAAAAAATGATGCAATGAAACTTTTGCAATGGATGGTTTTATCGAGTTTACAAGCGTTGGATGACAAGCGAGTGTTTGCAAGATTTCTTTAAATGTTCCGATATATTTCAAATCTTATAGAAGTATACAATTCCAGCCTCTTACAGGTCCTTCTAACTTTAATAGAGCATTCGACTGCAGATCGAGAGGTCCCCGGTTCAAACTCGGGTGCCCCCTTCACTTTTGTACGTCGGTGGCACAGTGGTTAGGACTCTCGCCGACCATGCACATGGTCCGGGGTTCGATTCCCTGCCGGCGCACACCCGATATCTACGGTCGGCCTGAATTTGGGCTACCGATAACCATGCTGAAAATTCCACACTTGTATCAAAAATACGGTGTGGAATCAAGCTGTAAATCAAAATAAAAAAATAAAAAATAAAGAAACACACCATTCTAAGAAGTAAGTTATAAGGCAGGATAGAAAAGTAGACTGCACCCACGGAAGTAGAGGATGTTTCAGACGTTTCATTGTTTCTCTGCAGCATTTATATTTCGTAGTTTGTTTTATTTGTCACCACAAAAAAAACCGATTACCGCCAACCGGGTGATAAAATGCCCCTGAGAAATTGTTGGAACGAAAGTTCATCGCAAATTTGAAATAATGGAGAAGTGTTAGTAGTTTAAGTGGATTTTTAAATTTTTGTTATACTCTCTTCATCCGCACAAACTAGGAGTGGACCTGTCATCATTTTACTGGGCAATGTTTTCAGTACTTATAAAAATCCGGAAGAATTTCAGATAACTACGTCTCGATTCGTAGGTGGGGACTTACCCATATCTATCGAAAATTTTAAATCACTGCACATATTTTCGAATGGCTCTTTGATAGGGTTCGGTTCAGTAGCACATTTGCGATAAGAGTCATTTTCAAAATAAGTGATCTGCAATTTTGTTATGAGGAAGTCAGGAGTAGGTCCTTTCACAGTGCCACGTCTGGAACTGAGCTGTAGTTTTGTTATGGGAAAGTCTAAAATGAGTCTTTTGAAGTATTTCACGGGGCGACATCTAAAACTACAGGAAGCCATGCTTTAAGATAAGCTGTTAAAATGCATCTTACACGAATTAAAATTAGAACTAAGTGATTTATATAAATGAACAGATTATGTGATCGTGAAGGTACATCCTCAGCAAGATATTCTGCTTCGAAACCTGTGCAGCTTACAGAGTGTGTTCTATACTTGATTACACCACGCAAACGGAATGACAACACGTATCAAGTAATATTAATCCTGCCGACCTTGCATCTAGGGGAGGGAATGTTCTAAAGAAGACTGGCCAAGGGTCGTAGACAAAATCATGTCGATAAATTCATCGGATATACAGCTGAAAGAAGTCAATATTTTGATGACACGAGTAGCAACACATCCAGTGGACACCTCATCCTCTCACCTCTCACCCTGGTAAAAACTTCATGAAACGGAAATCTCGTTAAGAAGATTCCAATGTTTCCTACGTGAGCGTCTAATGAAAGACCCTTGACAAAAAGTGAGACATCACCAGTGAAGAAGGATATTCTTAGATACATCCAAAGACAAGCACTCAGTGAAATCAAAGGAATTAGGGAAGAATGATATTCAGACAGGAAATACAGGTTACACATTCAGAGAATCAAGAAGCTGCACCCAATCATTTCAGGTGACTTGATATGTGTCAGTAGGTGACTGAGTAGACTGTTGAGTCCAACAATACATCAAATCATATTGCCTGCAACTTACCCTCTCACGGAAGATATTGATCGCCATTATCATGGAACTGAAGGACACACGGGAGTAGCTCATATTTTTCAGCATTACGTAAGAGATTTTGGCTGTTGAAAGGATAGACAGTAGTTGAGCGTGTAATGAAGAAGTGCACTGGTTGCTGAATGGAGTCACAGAAAAAGAGTAAACAGGCAATGTCAGACTGACCAATAGCAAGATTGACGTCAGACTTCTCATTTTCGAGCATTCGACTAGATAACTTTATCCCCTTTTGTGTTAGGTGGGAGTGTGTGAGTCTGTCATTAAGCACGATCTCGAAGGAGCGACTCCTCAAGAACGAATTGCTTATAATCTAGCTTGTTGGATGTAGGAAGGATACTTAGTCGCCGACTGCTCGTATCTGCCTCCGATGACCTAAGTCAGCTGGACGTGGTGACTCATAAACATATCCTGTTATATAGAAATACTGAACAGCTTCCGGAAATCGAAGTCATTCTGAACGTTGTTCATGACTAAAGAGACAATGACAAATCCATGCTGATTCGTTTTGGAGCCAGTGGAAGCTTAGGTACTTAGCGACTTTACAGTAACTCGGAAAGTGGATTCAACAACGTCAAAGCTTGGAAGCCGAAGATTTCGGGTTAATTTAGCAGAAAACCTTATCTAAACATTGATTTCCATTGTAAGACGAATGATGAAAAACTTTATTTACATTAGGTGGTGTGAAAGACACGCCAAACACATGTATAAATCAGAACAGTGTTGTTTAATAAAAGTAATACGATTAGTGAAATCATTAGGTAGATGTGAACATTGTTGTCTATCCTTTGGTGAATTTCAACACACCACTTCGAGAGAGTCAGTGGAGTGAATGCCTCTCATCAATGTTCAAAATCATTACAGATTGGCACCCAGAAGATTTACTGTTAGGTCATAATTAATAACCTATGTTGATTGCACTAGCTTGTGCGTAACAGCTTATATCAAAGATAGAGATTGTCAGAATTTTAGATTTAACGCAGCCAGTGGTATCCAAGTCAGTACCAGTCTCAGTAATTCAAAGATCTGTAAATATGTGTTAGCTCTTCAAGTAATGTTTTGTAACGTGAACACTCCCGAACGACTCTGTAAAAGAAAAACTGTCTATTTTTGTTCACAATCCATACTTGAAATCAAGCTCTATGTCCGTTCATATAGCTTATTCAAAGTTGTGGAGAACGTGACTCATCAAAACTGGGTATATCACAGATGAGAACTATACCATGCACCATTTTGTCCCATCTAGTTGATCGTCGTTGGTTAGTGGACGTAACCGAGACAGTCAGTCAATGTGGCTGATGTTTGTGACAGTTATAACAATCGCCCATGGCATATGGGAGATATTGAAATAGTCTGAAGTAATATCCTCAACTCCAGGAACAATAACATGTGAGTGCAGCTACTATCAAGTCATGGGTCAACTATCATATTTTTTCAGAAACGGTCCATGGAGAGGTTTAATAAAAACGAATTCGTCTGACCAAAAATCTCCTTCCTGCATGCTCATTCGATTTCGACTACTTTCTAGAGGCATGTGTGATCCTTAGTTTGAAGAAGAAGAGGAAGGTGAAACTCTGGATAAACTGAGCAAAATCATTATATTGTAAAATTATAATAAATTTGACGAATTATTTACGTTTCAATAAATAAAAATGAACAGCGCCAACTACTTCACACTGCATACTGCATGACGCCCAATTCAGTTTAGTCGACCTGGCTTTCAGCTCTTGTTTACATTTCATTAACTAAGAAAGAGTGAAAAGAACCGACTACTCCACACTGCATACTGCACGATGACCAATTCAATATATTGTTTCTGAAAGAGAAAAGAGAAAATGTAAAGAAAACATGTTATATTGATACAAATTCATTAAAGCGAATGTAGTCGCTAAAGGTGTCAGTGATTGGTTTTGGATAATCCTCTGAATTTATGCAGAAACGTTTCCTTTTCTATGGTTATAAAACTTTCGTCTAGTTTTACGAAACCAGGGTTGTAGATCAGAGTCCAGACGTAAGTGAACAACTACATGTAGGCAGATGGATTTTATCAATCGACTGCAGGTGATACCGTCAATCTATTCTTACCCGTATTTCCTTCAGAACACCTTCCAAAATTGATTTCAGATCTAAATTACAAATAGAATTGTGTTGTTACTGCAATCAGGTGTGTAACATAGGTACATCAGAGAAGGCAAACAGGTGAAAAAGTGAAGTGGTGGTTATAAAACCGGAAACTGCATCACTCATTAATTCTATTTGCATTTGAAAATATGAATTGAAGAATTCAGTACATTGAAGTTAACAGAAAAATCACTAAACTCACTGCAATTTTTCATGTACGCTGCTTTTTCAGCATGCTTTTTAGATATCAAATCAACTAAACTTTTAACTCCTGGAGAAAGCGAGAGGGAGAGAGTCAAAACAGATTGACGTTAGTCCGAACGAAAATGATGAAATGAAATCATGTGATAGGAGAGTTTACAAGCGTTGAATAATGACAGCTTGGTTGCCTTGAATTTTCTAAAATACTTGACATTCTGCAGGAATGTATGATTTCTCTTAAACATTCACAGTGTAAGGCAAATTGTACGAGCTTAATCTGGATTGATTCTCAGTATGAATGTGTCCAGTCGTCTGTAGACAAATACTAGAGACATTGCGGAGATATACTTATGGTTCTTGTTAATGTTCTCTATAGCGAATTATATATATAGATACATATATAATATATGCAATGATTTATGGCATTTTTATACAGTATCATTGTATTTATTTATCAGCCCGTGAGAAGGCGGAAATTTTAGCTTATCAGATTCATACAAAAATCAAGAAAGCCATCTCTACGACTGTATCTATTTTTATAAATTTGACAGAAATCAAGAGACTTCTGTGACAAGCGTTGGTTCATTTTTCTCATTTAGTTGTGGTCATCTGTGACATGGACATTTCAATTGAGAAGATTTAGATATCGTTCTAGACAGCACATTCAGTACTTATAAACGTCGTGAACACTAACTTACTTGCATCTATAAGTGAATATTGAATCAGAATTGAAGGAAGTCTGTTTTCATGAATGAGACTACTCGATGAAATTATGTGAGTAATATGAATATGAATAGTATCATTACACTAATATATACAAAACAGAGAATGACGTTGAGATACCTCGAATTTGAGTTGGTGATAGGAAGGCGTTGCATCCTCTATTTTTTGGAGCGAATTTCATTTCTATTCATTGTACACAAGGAATACAAATGTCAAGATATAAACAGCCAATGGTGAGAATATATACATGAATCAAGTGTAACTTATTATTATTATTATTACATCGCACTATGCACTAACCTTTCAAAAATACTAAAATTTGTAGTCGGCATGATGCAGAGACTCAGTTTCAATTTTAGTCCCCTCAATGCAACAGGCTTCATGAGAACCTACTAGTGTTTGTAGATCTCGTTTATGCCTAAGGGAGCAGTCAATAGTCTGGCATTTTGAGGGATTCAGCATGAGACCATTTAGTTTAGACCACTGCCTGATGTCCGACAGGAAGCTACTTAATTTGAAACAGTCTGACTGAGACTTAATGGGAAACGATACAGACAGGTCATCTGCATATTTGACGAAGTTGATTTCATCTGAAAGAGGTAAATCATGTGAGAAGAAGGAAAAGAGAAACGGAGAGAGAACAGCACTTTGAGGAACTCCAGCTTCAGTAAGCAGAGGAGAGGAAGATATACCATTATATGCTGTGTACTGCATCCTATTAGAGAAGTGGGAGTGTAGCCAGTTGATAGCCCAGGGCTCACTTTGTGTAAGGCTAGCTTGTTTAACAGTAGGCCCCTAGGTACAAAGTCGAAAGCAGATGTATAGTCAAGGAACGTACAATCGACAAACTTGGCCCCTTTGTCTAAGGAGGATACAATGTTGTGATGAAACACAGCAGCAGCGTCCAAAGTACTTCTACCCTGTTTGTAAGCAAACTGTTTTGGATCGTTTGGGAAACTTAGGGAGGAAATATATATGGAAAGCTGGACAAAATGGCCTTCTTTAACTTTAGCAAGAAACACAAAATACATGGAATTCCTATGACAATATACAGAATCTAGGAAACATGGTAAATGACACAAATTGAGACTTATTCACTGAAGAAGTTCACAAACGTGACATGTCATCTCAAATTCCTCATTGATGTTTGTAGTCCAAGAGAGACACACTTCCCAAGATTTGACCGTTTCTCCACTTCCTAGCTCAAAAAGCTTCACTGAGAAAAAGAAAGATTATACAGAATGAAAGACAATCCTGCTGTTAATTGATTGAACATCCTAGTTCAATCAGAAACACAGAGATTCGATACGATTTGTAACCAAAAGTTCTTATCATGCAAAACATCAACAAATATGAAGAAGCTGGTTGAGAAAATCATCAAGTGAAGGCAAGTAAATAATGATCCTACTTCAGGTGATGCTTTTACTCCTAATAATTCCATAATCTGTCATCACACTGATGTTACGATCTCAAATACTACAAGTGCAAACAATGACGACTTCTCTGATTCTAATTACAATGATGTCTTCAAGTGTCTCAAATCCCTGAAACCTAACCTGCCCTTTGGTCCAGCTATTATCCTCAATGAATGTGCTGACATTTCATGTCGTCCTCTAACTGGTATTTTCAATGAATCAGTTCCCAGTTAGGCTGTGCCTGCTTCTTGGTTGGACATTGAAATTGTCCCTCAGACTAAGTCATCAAGTGTGTCGACTGTTAAGATCAGACCTATTGTCATTACTTCAACTCTTCATCCTTGAACTTTCATTGAATGCTTTCAATGACCCTAATGAATTTTCTTATAAACATAGTTAGTCTTTCTTGGATGTCACTGCCGTCTTATGTCAAAATATTTTCTTCACTTTAGAGGGAGGTGCTAATTATGTTCGGTGTGTCTTCGTCGATTACACGTCTGCCTTCGACACTGCTGTACACAGGCCTCTTTTGTTAAACAAGCTGGCTGCATCACAAGCACAGTGGTGGATTATCAAGTGGTTGCATTCTTGTTTTTCTGATAGGAAGCAGCACACTGTTTACCGTGGGAAGATCTCCACTGCTTCACTTACTCTAAATGGTGTTCCCCAGGAAGCTGTTCTTTTTTATTTCCGTCTTCCTTATTCTTATATGACTAGCCTCTCATTCTTAAGAAGCTAATTTTGTTAGGAATGCCGATGATCTAACTGTTTCCAAGCTGATGGTTAATTCTCAGTCACACCATTCCAAAATGAATAACTTTTTATCAGAAATTAGTCACTGGTCCTCGTCAAATTGTCTTAAGCTTGATCTCTTCATCCAAATGTCAGGTGGTTATTTTAAATTCCAGACTTACGTGAACTGTCTTACTCACACAGTTCAACTATCACTGGAGCACCGGAGTTGAAACCAAATGGAATGGTAATTACCTTGGACTGTGCATTTCCTCTGATTACCTTTCCTGGTCTTCCCACATCACGCAAGTTAGTAGAAAGGTGTATCATTTGACGTTCTGTGTGAGGAAGCTGAGACAATCTGGCACAATTCTGTCTCTACTGTCAGCGTTTGTTAATTCTTGCATTCTGCCTAAACTTCTTTACTAAAACTTAATCCTTCGAGGGCCACTTAACTAAGACTTTGTTGTACTGCGTAGGGTACCAGAAGACGTCAGTATGGCGAGTGGGGTGTGGCTAAACCAACTCATCAATACTATCCTAGGTAAACGCTTGGATTCCTAAAAGAAATTAGGAAATGTTATATTGTCAGACGAAGAAGCAGCAAAGACAGGACTCCAGGTGAACATGGATAAGACGGAGGTTATGAAAATAATCAACCAACAACAACAACAACAGCAACGTCAAGCGCCAATCACCATCAACGGGAAGGATTTGAAAGAGGTTACTTCATTCACTTATCTAGGGAGCATTGTCTCAACTACAGGAGGAACGGACGATGATGTCAAATCAAGAATCGGGAAAGCGAGAAACACATTCATCAACCTGAAAACAATCTGGAAATCTTCGTCACTCAGCATCAACAACAAATTTCGGATTTTCAATACAAACATCAAGTCAATTTTGCTATACGGATCAGAAACTTGGCGGGTCACCAAGAATATTTTCAACAGCCTGTTGCAGACATTTATCAACAACTGTCTTCGTTCTATACTGAAGATTAGATGGCCGGAAAGAATCACAAACAAGAAGCTATCGGAACAAACAAAACAGGAACCAATCGCCCAACAAATATGCAGGAGGAAGTGGAGATGGATTGGACACTCGCTGAAAAGGCCGCTGGGTGACATCGCGCGCCAGGCCCTCGAGTGGAACCCGAAAGGGAAGCGGCAAGTGGGACGTCCAAGGGTGACATGGAGCAGATCGTGCGATGAGGAACTGAAACAGTATGGATTAACATGGATACAAGTGAAAATTACAGCACAAGACAGAAGCAAGTGGAGACGTGCAGTTGAAGCCCTATGTTCCACTAGGAACCCAAGGGAACAATAATAATATAATAATATTGTCAGACTCTGAGAATCCTCTCCATACACAACTCTCTCCTTGCATCTCATCGAGTAGAACTACAAGTCACTATAAAAGACTACATGCTCGCGAGAAAGTGCAATTTAATTATTGCTCCCGCAATGAGAAAATTACATGCTGAAAACTCCATATTTTTATCAGAAGTACAGTTTGGAATACAGCTTTTATTATTACCATTCTTATTATCTGTCCTTTGCTATCCTTTCCTTTGTGTTCAAATTTATACTGCATACTACTGGCGAATAGTGTGAGTTCATAGTTACTACTCGATAACTATTACTGTTCTTTGCTGTCTAAGTATAACTCGTTTAATCCACTAATAATCTAGTTCACACATTCCAATCATTCTCTTACAGTTAAACAATATCCACTTCATATTATTATTATTGTTTCGATTGGGTCCTAGTGGAACATAGGGCTTCAACTTCACGTCTCCACTTGCTTCTGTCTTCTGCTATACTTTTCACCTGCATCCATCTTAGTCCATTTATATATGCTCTATTAATATACACTTCTTTGTTGAACATTGTTCATTCGAATGCCATCATTATCGAACTAGCATTTGCTCTGACCGAAAGTCATCATAGACAAACTTTTACCATCTTTCTTACTCACACATGGTGACCATGCACTGGACGGCATTCAGCCACATAAACCCCACAGTTTTAGGTTTGGATATTATATTACATTGTTTAACATAGTATGTAGTACCGTGCTTGAGAGAAACCCAGTGTGTCTCGATTTTACGTGTCACTCAACCTGTGGTCTAAATAATCGATTTGACTATCACCCCGGATTTATTCGAAGGATTCTACAATTTGTCTGAACTAGCTGAAAGAAAATTTTTGCCTGAAATAGGGTTATGGAATAAATGTACAATTAATTGACAGCATTAATACCATTCGTAATCCAACAATAATAATGATAAAAACAATTGAATAGAATCACGCTAGCTGAAAGCGATCCCCGTCAAAAACGTATTAGATGCTTTGATCAATCATTTTAATGTAGCCCTGAGTGGATTTAATAGTGATAATGGAACATACACCATGTTCATACATTCAAAATGAGTACTCTAACGAGTGAAGTACAAAGTCAGTTGAAAATTGTATTACTGATACAACAAAATTCCAAACCTCGAACGAATGCGATTTTATCAGAGTTTCCAGTGAAGTCAAAAATATCGTACTGTCAAAATACGACTACTGAAATCCATTCGAGCACATTGCTCAGAGAGTGGAATGAAGTCCATGTCCACACTCATGATAATTTACTCCAAGTTTCACCACATGTTTCACGAAGTTTAAAACTATTTCACCTGCCACTTGTATGCCGAATAACTAATAGTACGTCCGTGACTATTGTATGTCAACACTTTATTCATCACTTGCTTCAGAATGTATCTTTCAATTGCTTCATGATATTCTTCGTGTCGTATTACTAAAATGTAGAACTTCAAATGACCGATGAATGCTACGGGTTGATAATAGACTCCAAAGTTCATCCTCTGACATCTCACAAGTACAGAGATTTTTATTTACCAACACTGAAGATATTTACATCAAGGACACACATCTAGTCACATGACTCCTACTTCACACAGATTGTGTTCCAAATCTATCGGAAATAAAGAAGACATTTCATCTTCAGCACAAACATCTCCTACGTTTGGAATATTAATGAAACAGACATTGCAAATACTACACACTTCAACGGGGACATCGCTCAAGAAGAATTTCAGAGATTACCGTTCACTTATTACATTTCTCTGTTTAGGATTTTGTTTAGTGAGGCCTAAATACTTCAATGTGCATTGATTTTGACTGCCACAGTGTCATCTAGTTTGAACAGCTTGAAAAACATTTGCTCACCAATATACAAACTTGTTAAACGTCTTCCTGTTAACGTGTAATAAATTAAAATATTGGATATGTATCACTGATTAAACATACTTGGTCACAATTCCAGATTGTCCAGATCTTCTTATGGAGAGGATAACAAATGCTTTGCAATTGTTTACCTATACACACATGTGCACACACCACTGTATGCTGCTTATTCACCTTTATTCACATATTCGGTTATCTACGATCATGAACTTTTGGTTGGACGTAATCTGATGAAAAGTACAGTCTGTTTAAGGTGTTTAACAAAGGTATTCTAATATATGAAATTCTGAGTTCACATTTTGATCACAGCTCATACAATTTTGTTTATTATACATGTTGATACCCGTTTCACGACTCACATGATTGGACAAAGTTTTAAAAAAAACACAAGAGATGTCCTTTTTATGCATAAATCTCTGTTGTGCTAATTTCCATTAATTTACCTAAAGCAGTTCGGACCAGATTTCCGAACGAAACTTTGGTATTACTCATTTCAATTTCGCTGAGATTTTACAAATGAAATTTCTACACATGTCTACTTCTCACTCGGCGTCCAATTATTTTGTTTTCATTTATTTATTTATTTATTTTGATAACAGCTTGACTCTACACCATATTTTCGGCACAAGTATGGAACAATTCGATCAAATCTTGATCACAGTTCATATGAACAAATAACAGAGATAATAGTAAATCTACCAACCTGGTTTCTAAAGAGAGTTTTTTCAACGCATAAATGTGGTTTAAACTTCCTAATTGCCAGCAAGAGCTTCCACAAAATTCAGGATACGCCTCAAACACGTTTTACAGACAGGTTTAAGAGATGCTTTGACAACAATTTTATGTCCTGTCTCTATAATATATTTCGCAATAGAGGAACTGGGTGTACTGTTCTCAACATCTAGGGTTTCAGAGTATTCTTTATGCCTCTGCAGCCATTTAGAAATACGCTCTGAAGCCAACCCTTTCTTGCAGAGATCCATGAGTCCTCCCTCCTATGTAAATGTGGCCACATGCACATTCAAATCTGTAAGAAAGTGGGATGTAACATCATTTTTAGCATCTTCACAGGGCTTCGATGGATATATTGGCTTCAAATTCTCAATTATTATGATATTAACTGCATGGAAAGTCTTTTTGACAGCAGTGTTCAATCTTTGTTTAGTTGTCAAGTTGCCATGATCCCCAAACAAGGTAGCTTGCTAAACAAGTCTTTGTTAGCGGAGAGTGGGAGATTGAGTCTTTGTGCTTTGACTACTTCATATCTACTGATGAACTTGTTTGGATAATTGTCATCAATCAGAGTTTGTGCCAACTCTCTTTCTTCCTCATCAAATGTGTCTTCAAAACAGATTCGTTGTGTTCTACTGAAGAGGCAGCTTACTAAGGCTCTTATGTACCAAACACGGCCGAAACTGTGATAATCAAGATGCTGTTCTGTCCAGGTAAGTTTATTTTAAATAGATCGTTCTACTGATCCATCGGGTCACTGGCTATGCGATACATCTATGAAATTGGAAAGAAGAGAACACGAATTTCAATAAAGATATATTTTCGGCGATTTTAGAAGGAATTATGACCAACTAAATGTGCATATATCAGTTCACCTGCTTTTGTAGAGCTAGGTACATAGATCGTTGTATGCACATACTTTCAAAACGTGTTAGAGAACGTTACCCAGCATGGCTGCAAAGAGGAGTCACCGGATCTACCAGAAGTGCAGTAATTTAACATATGATCAACACCTCCCACAGTATCTCAAATGACTCATTCGGTCATTGTTCCTTTGTAAAAATTTGTCAAATGAATCACGTGTATAACTGTTTATCACTCGGAATTCAACGCATTTCAAGTACTTCGCAGTTAGGCTTGAAATCGTTCAAATCTCTGCGTAACAACATACAGACGTTTATCTAGTGCTCGCTAGTGACTGGTCGCGCGACGAAGTTCTCTGGAGTTCTAGTGGGAAGTCCCAACTAGTGAGATTCAAAGGGTATGGTAAGGACAATTACTAACTCACTCACTGATGACAGTAGTTGACGTCGGGGGCACTAACAATCACCACCTCATAGAAATTACAATCCACTGGTCATTGGATTCCGTCCCAGTGGCTGAATATTCAACGAAATCGTCTTGTTTCCTGAAGGTCGTGAATTCCGAGTACTGACTCAGAGTCCAAAACAAGAATGAAACCGTTGTCCAGTAGTCCATAATTGTCAATGCTTCTCTAACTGAGATTCACTCATTATCAAATTTGAATTCACTCTTGTCGATTTAAAACCAACACCTGAAGCTAAAGAATGTCTCTGATTCCAGGAGATGAATGACAGATTCTAGGAGTACATTTTCAAATATTGATCACATTTCAAATAGTGAATAAGACATCCAACTAAATTTCGTGAAAGTAAAGAAGTCTTGTAGAAGTCAATTCACAGTGATAACCATCAGACGTCTTCAGAAAATAAATACTAACAAAATATACCGATTCGTTCCCCAGAGGGAGAAAGCAATTTCATTTTCAAGCAGACTTGCGGTCGTGCTTATATTAGGGTAAAAGGAATCGCATGCTATAAAACATTGCACAGTCATTGCACATTTGATGATAATGAAGATAATTTTTTGCATGTCTTACCTGTTATTTGAAATTTCTGCAGCATCTGAGGTGATTTTCCTGTGATAGGGTTTCTATTACAACTCCAAATCTTCTCAGTACTTCGTGGTTTGTTTCTGAGAACGACTAGTCGGACGTCTGTGAGTGACGTGTTCATTTTTTCTCTTCACCATTAAATCCATCTCTCCGCTTTTTCGTATGCTTGTGGATAATATACCTATTTACATTTGTATCTATGTACTACTTATAAATCCTGTGAGCATCACACACTGTATTAGAAGTGGTGGTGGAAAAAGCCATCAGTGACACGACGAATGTTTGTCGATGCACCCACTTTGATAAACAGTATTTCACACAGATTTGGCCAACATAATTCCAGTGAGTTGACAAGCAGTCATGTTTAACAGACTAAAACAATGGCTGGTAAGCTTCTTCACGTGGAGCTTAGTGATCATTTTTGATACTATGATCATTGAATTGTAAATGAAGGGACTCCCGCAAGAAATCGTGATCTGCTCTTATTGAATGCCAGTTTATGTCAAGTTTGATGCGTTCATCTCCTCTGGTATCAATTGCTGACCTGTTATACACAGACTAGCAGTTCACAGCGCTGATATAAGATTGAATAAATTGGTATTTGTTGCTATTAAATGATATTCATGATATTGTGAAAAGGTGAATTTCACTGGGTTGGTCAAAATGCATTGAATGATTCGTGTTAACGAGTCGACTCAAATTTATCTGTATGTCATGACTTGGCGAAGTACCCAAAGTGCAACTGCATGTGTCTACGAGTCTAAAAGTGTACAATGACAAAAATCAAAAGTCAGAATTAAGAGAGCACGTGAATACTGGCTCGGATAGTATCAGTTATCCTAAATATAATGACGGAAATTCTATCGCATCAACACTGATGAGTTGATCGTTTAAATTCGAATCCGAAGGCTGTCGTCCTTCGAAACCATTAAACGTCAAATATTCTAAATTTAAATGTTCCTTTTGAGCTCTGTCAATAAAACACACTTTGTAGGAATGATAGTCTGTGTTGATCTCCCTGTGAAATTATTCACGTCATCAGTCTTCGCGCATGAAATGGAATCTATGCTGATAAGTGAATGAAATCGACTGTTTCCTCTACACGTCTCAACTGGGTGGTGATTGGTGTCTTTCGCAGTTGGTTGAATATCTTCATCAACTCTGTCTTCTCTTCATCCAAGTGAGTTATGTTTCTACCGCCTCTTCTGCTAGAATCATATAGGCATTTCAGCGTCCCGCATATATCCGTCATCTCATTACCTAAAGTATATCACTCGTGGTGGGCAGCGCCATAACATCTTACACTCATGTAATTACGGAGGACAACCGCATTTGAAATCAAATGCATTCAGAATAAAACTGCAGTTAGATTAAATAAATTCTTCGGATACAGCATCCATTTAAGAGGTGGGCAATACAGCATGGAGAATGACTAATTACACTCATTACAGTTTTCGTCGCAGAATCAATAGTCTGCAAGAATACTACGTGACCAACATCTAAACAACTTCGTTATCATAATATTTAAGTTTCATGGTGAAGGAATTTGATTACAATTAGTGTCTCCAGCTTTGTTCTTTTGTTGTTTTACTGATAACGGAGTTCTACTTATTTTTGTGTTTCTCTTGAGTACATTCGTTGACACGATTCACTAACTATGTAACAGTTTCTGTGTAATTATTGATTAACATAAAGATACCACACAGGCTTTATTTTAAGACGGACAGAGAACACGGATGGTCATTTCTAGTTATGAATTATAATGAGAAGGAAGACATCTACAGCGCTCAGTGAGCTGAAAGCAAGATGTGATGTGAAAACTATTCACATAGATTCGCAGATTTGTTAGGATAAACACGACATACATTTCAAGGTAGCTTTCGTTGATTACAGTCATGGCTGTCCGTATATTCAGCACTGAATGAGGCACAATACGAGTTTTAATTTATAATGATGCCGTCATTTTTACCACTGCGGGTTACGTACTTTACATTGTAATTAGAAATATATTCTTAATCCTTCAATAATGTTTATCAATGACATCAGAGATACATTCAAATACTCAAGGTGTATCAGTCTGTCAGATGTTGATAATATAAAATCAGCCAATAACTTCGGTAACCTGGTGTATATTTCTTAATCTACCAATGGCATATGAATACAGCCGAGCTTTTCTCATTTTAATTTCAATATAAATACAACCGTTTATGAAGAGATGCAGAAAATCCATGGTGTTGGCAACCACATCTACCTGCCTACTTATAACTGCTTTCTTTCTCTGTTTAAGTGAATCAGCAGGTAAGTCATTTCTCTCTCTGTTATCTGCCCAGACTGTTACATATAGTGATGAAATATAACTAGATACCTGCATTTGTCAAACCTTCGATTTATTACGATTATTTTCACTGTGGCTGACTGTTATGGACTGAATCATATGAAGATAGAATTTGTAAGGGTGGAGGCAATTTAACAATCCCTCAAGCGCAATATGCACATCTTAGATGAATTCATCAGCATATTTACTATGTACGCTAATTCTTCTCTTCTTCTAAATTACATATTCATGTCTCACAGAGATGAAAAATTAGGCCATTTATGTATTTGTCAATACCAAAATGGAGAAAATAAGAGTGTATCCACTTCAAATAAATTAACTTTATTGTTTACTTCAAGATGCTGAATCCCTGTGGAATAAAATGTTTGAGGTGGAAACATTGGTCGTGAATTATGAAAGCAAGCCTCACGACATGATGTATCAACACTTCTTTCTGTTATTTGAATATTTGTTTGTTTGTCTGTCCGTTTTTCAGCATTAATTTTACATTATATCCCATAGATAGAAAGCATAAAATAGAGTACATTCAATTGAGTTCACTTAGTCATTGGCACATACTGAAACCTCGTGAGAAGTAGTTCAAAAGAGTGAGGTAACTGAAGACTTTCTTCACGTTAAGGATTTCAAAAACTAATGAAGGAAATAGAGATGGATTGAACGCAGTGTGCGAAGACCACTGAGTGATACCACACACCATGCGGACAATTGAGTCGAAGTTGAATGCAAGACGAGTAGTCAGTGGATTCAGTAGACAGGGTATCAGAACACATTGGAAATCATCGAGGCACTTAGAGAGGACTTCAGAAAACATGGCGAAATTGAGATCTGTTGTTAAAGACATGTGTTTTACTCAGGAACATATGAAGGATACTATTAATTCTACACGGAGTGACTGTTGAAACCACGGTAGTTAGTATAATTGGTATGGTGTTGAGAGCAAATACTTGACTACTGTTCATTAGGCTTCTAAGGTCCAGCATCATCATTTTGCAATTCATGAATTCCATGGATCACAACCTTCTTGTAACTTTGTAATGCATTACATACAGATAGATAATCATCAGTTATGCTCAAACCAGGAAAGACTGAATAATCAGGAAATTGTTTAGAAAATGATGAAAATGAGAAAATCGACATTGGAACTTATAATTATAAATAACTCAATCTGCTCTTGACAATCGACATCAGAATTCAACCAGTATCGACTTCTCTACTATACTGACAGTAGACGAGATAAATCCTTGAAATCCTTTAAATATCCACTGAGTTACAATATCAGATAGTTTAGTTTATTGGGAAAGTCATTATTTTCAACTTCACACCGCTCTGTAGGTTTGATTCGTATGAATGAAGATACAATCAGTCAATACAAATCAGATACAAAGGCACAAGGTGAAATGAGAACGTCTTAATTTCATTCTTGCAGTAAAATTTATTTTTTTCCAAATTTTAAATTCTTGATTGAATTACAAAATAAAAGCCGAGCTATCAACAATATCAGGAATCCAGTACTAGGTGGTGGGAAAACAGTTGGATTTATTAACATAGAAAAAGATGCACACATATCTTACTGAGTTCAGTAGCATGCTGGATTTCACTCAAAGTCTAAAGCAACTTCCCTTCTCTTCTGGGGATTTTCTCACTGAGATGCTTGTTCACTTGAAATGATGAATGCGAGCTTCGACCATCAGTGGATTAAAATGAATGTGGTATGGAATGTTTATGTGAAGCTGTTAAGTTCGTTTTTCCAATATTGTTCTGACTATACATACATATCAAAACTAATTTTTACCTGCTTTTCTTCACTTCAGCAAAATTAGTCAGAAAGGTAATAAAGAACAAGAGGCGTTTCAAGAGATGTAAGTCAATCGACACATTTCATAAGGAGAATTGATCATCTTTTCAGTTGTGAAATGCCAGGAAACTTATTATGCTTCCCACAGCCTAGTAGAAGTTTACAAAGGTTTGTGAAATTTGAAAATATTTTGTTTACTGACATTGCAGATAATTCATCAGAATATGACATCAATTGAATGAATCCCTTTATAGACCTCGCTGGGCCATTGGGATTGTTGTGGCTTGCACCCGAAGACGATGGATCTAGATTAACATTTTATGGTATCGGTCCTTGATCGCACTTTTTTCACTATGATTAGGAACCAGTGGTCAATTGTGAATCTAATCAAGTACAGAGGTGCTATTCACTTTGAGATGAGTCCCGTAGTAACTGTACGTATGCGACTACAAGTTATGCAGGAGATGTGTCACGAGCACGAAAAGCTCAGTGGTGACGTCTATGACTGCAGTTTCCAGTCTCAGAGTGAACAGGAGTTCCTTCAAGATTCTTAATACGCCATGTTGTCTGTTAAGTACTAAATAGGGTGGAATTTAGATTGCAGACTTCTCTCTGGTCGCCTACACTCATCCGAAATCACGTCACTTCGCTGCCTTGCTTTGAAATAAGATAATAATTTAATTAGGAATGAGATGAACAGTCTTTCAGTATTCCATTGTGATGCATAATTGAGTTGCATTGACAGTCATTACCAAGCATGGTGTACCACTATGTCGAAATCTCTCAGTGAATAACAGTGAAACCAACTGTCGAACATTCATCAGTCAATTGGAGAATTGTATATAAAAGTGTACATCCATTCGTTTTGACATTTTCTTCAGGAGGTTTCACTTTGGATATTGACGACAAAATATTTTTGACCAAACAGCTTCTCAATACGTACACAAGTAATTATGACTTATTTATAAATGTTAGTTTCCTTATCTGTCTGCATGCGTTCTACTTAAAGGTTGCTATCTGATATTGTTACCATGGTTATTGTCGGTTTTTTGGATAATTTACCTGTTTGATGACGAGTTGCCATCAGTTAAATGACCATGGGACATCCTTGGATTACTGGAAAGACATTTTTGACAGTTCAGCAGTATACACCCATCGGGGTTTGATGCCAGGACCTTCTGATCACAAGACGTGCCCATAGATCAATCAGCTACTGTGATACCATGCAATGGCCAGCCAATGAATTCCAACTTCTTCCGAATCATGATATATATAAAAATCTCCAGCTAATGTAATAGGCGAGTAATTGATCTCTTACAGGCAAACATGCGGATCCATGAGAAATCTATGTCCAACGTGGAAACGTGAGAGAACCATGCTTACAACATACGGACTATTAGTGTTTATGTTACTACCACGGATCACTTGTCTTCTTGCATCAGTCAGCTATATTCTTAACATTTTGTTGATAATCAACCGCGTGCATCTCACTCTTAATTCGGTAGGACCTGGTTAGTTGGAAAGCTAAAATTTGCGCCACTATTTGAATGGTCAGTATTATTCAAATATCCTTCCGTTCCCGTTTCCTTTGGTTCTAACTTCAATATTCAATCACCGCATTCAATAAACACTTCTTCACTCAACCACGTCAACGAGATAAGTTCTGTAAACAGTTAAATATCGTATGCAGAAGATAATGCGATTTTAATGAACACTGTTTTGTCATTTCTCTGCATCATGCTGACTGCAAATTTTAGTATTTTTAGAAGGTTAGTGCATATTGCGATGTAATAATAATAATGTTACAGTTGGTTCATGTATATATTTTCGCCATTGGCTGTCTATATACACACTGACATTTGTATTCCTTGTGTACAATGAATAGAAATGAAATTCGCTCCAAAAAATGGAGGATTCAACGCCTTCCTATCACCAACTCAACTTCGAGGTATCTTAATGTCATTCTCTGTCTTGTACATGTTAGTGTAATGATATTATTCATATTTATATTACTCACATACTTTCATTGAGTAGCTTCATTCATGAAAACATACTACCTTCAATTCTGATTCCAAATTCATTTATAGATGCGAGTAAGTTAGTGTTTACAAAGTTTATAGATCATGAATATGCTGTCTAGAACGATATCGAAATCTTCTCAATGAAAATGTTCATGTCACAGATGACCACAACTACAAGAGAAAAATAAACCAACACTTGTCATAGGAATCTCTTGATTTCTTTCAAATTTATAAAAATAAATTCAGTTGTGTAGATGCCTTTCTCGATTCTTGAATGATGCTGATAAGCGAAAATTTCCCCTTCTCACAGGCTGATAAATAGATACAATTATACTCCATAAAAATGTCATAAATCATTTCATATATTATAAACGTATATATATTTCGCTATAGAGAACAATAACAATAAAACATAAATATATCTCTGCAATGTCTCAAGTATTTGTCTACAGACGATTGAACACATTCATACTGAGAATCAATCTCAATTAAGCTCATTCAACCTGCTTTACATTGTGAATGTTCAATAGAAATTATACATTCCCGCAGAATGTCAAGTATACTAGAAAATCCAAGGGAACGAAGCTGACACTCCTCTATTGTTATTCAACACTTCTAAAGTTCCTTATCACATGATTTCATTGCACCATTTCCGTTCAACCTAACGTAAATCTGTTTTGACTCTCTCCCTCTCACTTTTCCAGGAGTTCAACGTTTAATTGAACTGATATCTAAAAAGCATGTTGGGTAATCAGCCTACATCAAAAATACCAGTGAGTATAGCGAATTTCCTGTTAACTTCAATGTACTGAATTCTTCGATTCATATTTTTGAATGCAAATAGAAAGCTGAGTGATGCAGCTACCAGTTTAATAACCACCAGTTCACTTTTTCATCTGTATACCTTCTCAGATTTACTTTCATTTCAAACCTCATTGCATCAACAACACAAATGTTCTTGTTATTCAGGTCTGAAATCAATTTTGGAAGATATTCTGCAGAAAATACGGGTAAGAACAGATTGGCAGTATCACGTGTAGTCGATTTAATCATATCCAGCCGCTGAAATGCAGTAGTTAACTTACGTCTGAACTCTCATCTACTTAAAGCAAAACTGCCTCACTGACTGTCTCTGAAAATATTTCAAAGTTAAATTTGCCAGAGAAAGGGAATCTTTTCTACAAACGTTCAAAGGGCCATGCAAAGTCGAACGCTCACACGTATACTGACTATATTCCCTTTTAGTGAATTAATATCAAAATAACATGTTTTCTCGACATTTTTTCTTTTGCTTAAGAGGTCGCATCCAAGTGCACTAAATTGAATTGGTCTTCGGACAGCATGCAGTGTGGAGTAGCTGGCACTCTTCATTTTTATTTATTGAAACGTTAATAATTAGTTAGTTTTAGTATAATTTAATAATAAAATGATTTTGCTTAGTCTATTCAGAGCTTCTTCTCTTTTCAAACAAACGATCACACCTTCCTCTGGAAAGCAGTGGAAATCGAATGAGCACACGGAAAGAAAATATGTGATCAGACAGTATTCTTTTCAATTAGACATTTCCGGGAATCTTTTCTCATCAAATACAACCTTTCGAATAAGCACAATCAGCGTGAAATAGTCATTGTGATTTGCTGATAGGATTCAGTAATGGTAGAAAGTGGGCAAAATGGATTAAATGCGTCTAAGTTTTGATACGATAAGAAGAAGAGTGGTTGTCGAGGAAAGGGCAAGAAGTGCGATGTGTGTAAATGTGTATAAACTTGTCAGTTTGTTGTTCATCGGCTGATGACTTGATAGTAGCTGTACTCACATTTTATTGTTCCTGGAGTTCAGAATATTACTTCGGACTATTTTAGTATCTCTCATGAGCCAAGGATGAGTGTGATGACTATCACGGAGATTATTTTACCGACTGACTCTCTTGGTTACGTCCAATGACCAACGACACAATGGAACATGGAGTAGTGCTCACTGATGTTTTACCCAGTTTCCATGAGGCATATTCTGCACAACGTTGACTAAGCTGTATGAATGGACACTGAGCTTGATTTCAAGTAATGTTTAAGAGTTTTAAGAGTTCATCTTGAGTGTTGGTTTAATATGACTTGAAGTTTTGCGGTGCACATCTTGACAGTTCAGATTCATAGCACTTTTTTCAGAAACACACATATCAAAATAACAGTAACATGTTCCGTGTAGGTGCGTCAGGAAAGTACTAGATGACACTAAACTTTTACAACCATATCAAAACAAGCAGAAAAAAGGGTACGGCCTTACTACGGAACAACAACATCATAAAGATAAGGTGGGATTAGGAGTCAAGATGGTAGATATTGAGCAGTCGAGGCATAAAGAGTGATAAAATAATGCAGAGACAGTCAAAGAGAGACTAATAAACATGATTAGGATTGTTGCGTGCTATGTCTGACTCCGATACAGATACCCTGCAACACATTCAAGTCTTCACATTCTATAATGTGCTAAATGTTGTGTGCCACCAAATAACAACAAGGCTGTATTGAATAAAAAGTGAAATAAGTGAGCGAAAACTTGATAAAGTGTATTATTAGTAAAACTGAACTTCGAAGCATACAAACCAGAAATAAGCGTGTGTGACTGTCTAAATTTTATATTAACCAATCAAATCTAATGTTCAGTGATACGATGGTTAATATCCACTAAGCATATGAGAGACTGTCTTCCGTAAATTTATAAAATGAGTACAAGCATACGATTTATAGGCTTTTAGTTAGATTTCATATAGAGGCAGTACACTACTCAACATGTATAATGGATGGTGGACAGGAT
Organism: Trichobilharzia szidati; assembly: GCA_944472155.2. Taxonomy (NCBI): domain Eukaryota; kingdom Metazoa; phylum Platyhelminthes; class Trematoda; order Strigeidida; family Schistosomatidae; genus Trichobilharzia; species Trichobilharzia szidati. The sequence goes on along the minus strand of OX235272.1, from coordinate 132,749,927 downwards.
TAGAAAGATGAGGGCTGATTATTAGTGATAAGAGAACGGAACAAATAATCAAAAGTGTGATTATAGAAAGAGGAAATTATCGAAACTATGCAAGGTGGATCCGAAAATTCTTCCGTACACATTATTCAGGCTTCAATCATCGGATTGCTGCCTCTTCTGTATATATTACAGGAATCTGTCACCTACCGTATAGAGAGAGATTTGATGTTTGCTAACGAGACTTCCTACTTACATCACCTGCCAGACTATCGTGTGGAGCTCGACTGACAGGGGAGAGTTTGCATGTCCAAATATGACATGAAGAAGACCATGTGGAAAGAAAAAGTAGACTTGTTGGCAGAGATGTAGGCAAATAAATATATATATACTAAAATTATAAATTCATGATTGTAGAAGGTATTACATTAGGGAGGTCTCTTTTCATAAAGTTCTGTATCAATTGCATTATACATCAAACGGATATACGTACCAAAATGGATTGTGAACTACTGTAGATGGATTTCCTTTAACAGAGTAGAACGGTAGTGCACACATCAGAAAACATTAACCTAAGAGTTAGCACATATTTACTGATCTTAGAATTAATGAGACTTGAAGTGACTTAGAATATCAAAAATCGAAATATTGACTTCTTTCAGCTGTATATCAGGTGAATTGATCGGCATGCTTTTGCTTACAAACTTTGGACAATTTTCCGAAGAATTTCCATTCCCCTAGATACAATTTCAGCAGAATTCACATAATTTGATGCCTGTCCGTATTGCGAATGCGTGTTGTTATCTAGTATAAAACCTATTCTGTTAGCTATATAGATTTCGAAGCAGGATATCCTTCTGAGGAAGTAGCTCAATACGTTCATAGCATCTGTCCACTGATATACATCATTCAGCCCTAATTTTAATTCCTGTAAAATGCATTTTCACAGCTTCTCTAAAAGCATGGCTTCCTGTAGTTCTAAATGTGGCACTGTGAAATGCTTCAAAGGACCCATTTTACACTTCCCCATAACAAAATTACACCTCACTAAATTTGAAAAAGACTCTTATATCAAATGTGCTACTGAACCAAACCCTAGCTCTGAGGCATCCGAAAACAAGTGAAGTGGTTTAAAATTTTCGAAAGATGTGGGTAAGTCACCACCTGCAAATTAGGAGTTAGTTATCTGAAATTTTCCGGGATTTTTATTAGTGCTGATTACGTTTCCTAGTGGAATGATGACACGTCCACTGCTACTCTGTACATGTTAAGCGAATATAACCAAAATTGAAAAATCCACTTTAACTACTAACTCTTCGGCATTATTTCGAATTTGCAATGAAATTTCGTTCCAACGATTTCTCAGGGGCATTTCACTTCTCAGTTGATGGTCATCAATTAGTTTGTGGTGACAGATGAAACAAATTACGAAATAACGATCCTGCGGAGAAACATTGAAACGTCTGAAACATCATCTACTTCTGAAGTTGAAGTCTACTTGCCTATTATCCTTTGGAACTTACTCATGAGGATGGTCTGTTTATTAGACGACCACGTTCGTATTTAAAGTCAGAAAAATCTTTTGAAGGCGAGAATTGTATACTTCTATGGAATTTCAAATATATTACAACATTAAAAGGAAGCATGCAAACACTCATCTGTCACCCAGCGCTTGTAAACTCGACAGAACCATCCATGGCAAAGTTTTGATATTCCACGAATGTATTTTGGCTCTCTTCCTTTCTCTCCCTGTCTGTCTTTCCAGCAGTCACACGCTATATCGAACTGATATGCAAAGAATATGCCGTAAGACAAGTCTAATTGAAAAAAGTAAATATATGGAATTAAGGAACTCCCGAATTCATGTTGTCAAGTGCAAACTAGAAAAAATGAGTACTACTTAGAATTGGTACTGACTGAACTACCACCTTGTCTTCAGTATCCTCCTCATCAAAATGTTTACCTGATTCTGTATAAGATGAAAAGTTTATTTTGACAAGAATAACAATGATATTGGAAGAAAATGTCAACATAAGGTGATTCAGTGTGCTGGAATAAAACAAATCATTTGTGAGTCAGACAGCTGAGATAATCGTACAGTATTCCACCGACGATATCGTCTTACTGTGCGATAGCATGCAGGCTGCCCAGATCGCACTTAATCAGTCGGCGATCAGTGTCTGTAAATATGCAATGTACTTTGCGCCGTCTTAGTGAAAAGTACTGTTACAAGATTGGCAGGATCCTGTACATGAACTCACTCTTGCGGGTGAACCGCTTGAAGTTGTTGATAAGTTTGTGTATCTTGTTAGTTGTGTGAGTGCTGGCGGAGGGATGACGGATGAGATTTCTAACCGTATAATGAAGGCGCCAGAGGTGCAGTGCGTGTGGCATGCATCAACTTGAGCCACCTCTGGCACCGTCGCGACGTTAGCCTGACTGTCAAAGGTCAGGTATACGATGCTTCGGTGCAGACTGCGCTGCTCTACGCCTGTGAATCCTGGCCTCTCCGAGCTGCGGATATGGGTGTTCGATCATCGCTGTCTCCGCAGGATTGCTTGCGTTCGATGGGATCATCGCGTGAGTAATTCTGAGGTTCGGCGGCGTGTGTTTGAACACAATGTAGATCATCTGGAAACACCGGCTCCAGTGACTTGAACATGTGCTGCGAATGTCATCCCAGAGACTTCCGTACAGGTCTCTGTCAGCTAGCACTGGCACAGGATGGAAAAGACGGAGGGGTGGTCAGTCCATGACGTGGCGTCGTTGGATGAAGGATGTTTGTGATAGATTAGCATCGGTTGGTGCGTCACGACTCCCTGGTTGGGGTCCGCGAGATAGCCCGAATCGATGGCTCGAAACGTAATCAGATATGGCCAAGAATCGTAATCAATGGCGAATGTGTTGCAATTTCCCTTTCCGACGGTAATTGACGAATGATTTTTGAACTTGCTACAAATGACTCTTTTCCTTCCAGATGAAGTTCTTTACCCGTTCTCTGCTTATATTTTTTACTTCTGATTTATGTTGTTTTATTATTATTGTGTGGCGCATCGTTCTTGGTGCCATATTGTGGCAAGATTTTTCTGCATTTAAATAAAATAAAATAAAAGATTCACCTGGTTAGTTGTGGTGTTAGTTTGCTAGTCAGTTATTTTGTTAGTTATTTAGTTAGCCACTAAGTTAGTTTTTTTCTTCGTTAATGAGTCACTGATTAGGTTAGTTTGTTAGTTTTTCAGTAGGTTGTCGCTGTCATAAGTCTCAAATGATAAACAGCTGAGGTATGTCAGAATAATCCATAGTCAATCTAAATAGTTAGTGAATATGCATAGAATCTTGAAATGGTTTGGCAGAAGTAAGTTGCAGAGAAAAGCAGAACACACGAAGAATTTTTTACCGGAATTGCAATCCAGTCAGATGACGAGAAACATTGCATATCAAATAGGATATTAACATAATCTATGAATGAGGTATAATTTTTCCATAAAAACACCCCCCCTGAATCTGTTTGCAGTAACAGTTCAGATCAAATCTGAGAACCCATCGTGAAACTACTTCTCAATACTAAGTAGTATACAACTATTACATAATTACTTCGATAGCTGTGTATATATATGCAACATAATCGGTATTTTCAGGAGTTGTAGTTTTATAACATCAAAATAAACATTAACTCGACTTGAAACGAAATTGAATAGAAAGTCAGTGAATGCTATTCAGCAGTGGACAGCTCCTTCATCAAGATTACTGACTGTTCGGTAGTTGGTATCCAGAGCAGCCCAGGTCTGTGATGGTCATATTATTTAAATTATGGGCTTCTGTAGGGTTTAGATTAACTTCACTGAATATTTCGTCATGAACCAAAACCACTGAGAGTTCATCGGAAACCTTGGGAAGTTGGATAGCTGTTTTGTCCTAGTAGGGATCACTTTCTGTAGTGCAAACCAATGACGCTTCTATGGATGCTTACTGAAGGCAATGGTTGAGGGTAACACTATATCGAAAGGTTACAGATCCCAGTATTCATGGCTCATTGAATTCTGGTCAAAGTAGCTGAACTATCAACGAATAAGGAATCGTAACTTGAAGATCTCAAGATCGACCCTTGATGAGCACTGCAGAAGAGTCATGGAATAGTGTGGAAGAGTTGTGCAGTTCTCCATGATTTCCAGTGACACCCGTCACTGATGTTGGCTCGTCATGACATTTACATTAAGCTCATATTATTATCCGGTTATTCACAATCCAGCAGTATATACTCCAAAAATTCTAGGATGTTTGGTTTTGGATTATTCCCTCGTACATCCATAGTCAGTGCGTAATTCAAATCATCCAAGTTACATATACTAGACAAGGAAAACTGAAGGTGCAAAATTGACGAATGGTAATATACTCAGTCTTCATTAACATGTTGGCTACCAGTACGTACACCTCAAAGATGGCTTGAGGTGAAATGGTAATCACTGAACAAGAGGTAGCCATCGTCGTCCAGCGGCATATAAGATAAGACATTCATTTTCTAAACGATGGTTACTGGGTTCGAGCCCCAAACGGAACTCACTGGAACGTAGATACACCAGACTAACGAGTCACAAACAGATGGAAATGTCATTAAAATTTTGAAAAATGTTCACCGAGACTCGAGTTGAAATGATTTCCTTCGGAAATATAATTAATGAGGATAAAAGTGGTGTATGTAACTTATTTTCCCGGTTAATTTCAGAGGAATTCAGTTAGTTTCCTTCAAGCTCGCTACGGATTGATGTCAGTTAGAGAACTATCGGAAACCTGTTTCATCATAGATTTGGAAGCTTCACAGGTACGCACCCACCGCCAGGGTTCGAACTCAAGACCTTCTGGTTACAGGGAGAACTCGCAGACAATTCAGACACTAGTACCGGTTTTTGCTAGTATGCTCTGTAATGGATAATCTTTCCACTAAATAATAGGAGAGTTCCATCACCTAAAGTGATGTTGTTATTATTACAACCCACATAGGATTCAGATTACTTTATAGCTGTTGTTTTGTACGGACTTATCTGATTTAAAGTTAGATTCACGAATTCTAATGGAATAACACATTGATATTCATTAAGGACACCAGTCTCAGAGAGAAACACCATTTAGTCATTGTGACCAGATCGAAGGGTCTATGAATTGCAACAACTACCGATTTATGATATGTATATATACATATAGCTCAACCGCCAACCAGTGTCACAGACGAGTAACTGTCCTCTCATCTGAACTGGTGGATCCATCTGGCTGGCGGCAGAGCAAAACAACAGCTATAAAGTGATCTAATCTTCACCGGTGAATTACTACATGATGGGGTGTCTGGAAAGTGGCGACCAGTCACGTCCACTAAGTTGGGCGTAAATGCAGATACCTGTGGATGGCGTTGAATTGCAGTGGCTCGATATATCGTTAAGTTATGACTCAAGGACCAAATAACCAACCAAATCCCTGCGAACCAACACTTCATACAACTTTCATCAATTAAATCTTATTCAGGCTTCACCCTGATGTGCATAGCTTTATATATTTCACGTAATTTACTGTCATGATGAAAGTATACAAATTCAGAATTGAATTTATACACCAATGATTATTTTAAGTGATTTATCGAGATAACTAGATAGATGTCACTTGCGAATGTATGAATTAGGGGAATTCACAGGTGTGTGCGTCGGTGGCACAGTGGTTAGGACTCTCGCCGACCATGCACATGGTCCGGGGTTCGATCCCCTGCCGGCGCACACTCGATATCTATGGTATGCCTGAATTTGGGCACCGATATCCATGCTGAAAATTCCAATAAATCCACACACACAGAGTCAGTTAATTCAAGTGCACTGAAATGGGATTAATGATATAATGACTTCCATCCTCGTCTAATCGATGCTCTTCTTCTTCTTGTCCATCCTGTGTATTTATGTGCAAGACTAATTTATCCTTATTATTTATTTCATTCCTTCACGTTCTCAGTGTAGGATAGGACTTCATGCTGGAGCTATGACGTTTTCGCTGCAGTCGTATTCACTTTTACGGAATGGGGTTGCTAGCCTCATTCGCAACCTTCTCTCTTCACCAGTCGTATTACGACCTAAGATGAGTGAAGGAGTGCGTGGCCGACGATTGGACCACAAACCACAGCCATGGTTGGTGAGCATCCTACCACCGTGCCACCGACGCTTATGAACAAGCTGGAATTGTTTATCCTTATGATTTGAAGATAACTATTTACGGGATAGATAATGGAGTTGGTAAGTTCATAAACACAGAGAGAAAGAGAGATCAGATGTGATGATGTGATGTCGAGATGTGTGTGTGTGGTTGACTTTGATATGATGGATAATGTCCTGTACGTTTTGTTGAAACTATTTCATGTAATTTAATTCAATTTGGACTTCATCGTTGATTGAAGTGCTTGGCCTCTGTTGACATGTCAGCTTCTTCTGTCCTGTTGATCAATGGAGAAATCCAAATCGAATTATATAATCACTGGTCTAGTGGATAACACTTTGGCTGTAGAAACTATGGGTGCTTGGTTTGAGCCTCGGTGATACCACACAACACCATCAATGACCACGAACTGAATGCAGGTACACTCAGCGGACGAGTCCCAAATAGAATGAAATGCACATCCTCGATTACCCTGCTAAACATTGTTAAACAAATAATTCATCTAATATTTAACAACTGACATTTTTAACTGTTATTCATATAATACCGGGAAGTTGTTGGGATTTTCGATTAATTTCAACTGTTAGACTGATTTATCACCAACCGAAATTGGTTGGAGCACTTAAAAGCTGTTTCGTCTTATTCCGTCGCTCTTCTCTAACTAAAGTATTAATTGTGTTTCCAGAGTTACTTCCAATTCCTCAGGTTTCGTATACTGGGGCGAGACTGCTACTGCCCAGTGGTACCTAGTATTTTCAATGATTTTCTAAATTTTATTACAGATTTCCTCACAAGTGGACATTAACAAGAGAATCATTGAAGATAATGGAGCATTGGAAGGCTGTTTTGTTCCATTTTGGGATTCATCAGTACTGTGCGTCCACCAGATGTTTAAACGGTGAACTTCAAGTTACTCAGTGGGTCAATTAGTGAATTGTGACGAAAAGAACTCTGAGTAAATAGCCTCATTCTGGAGGATATTTCTGCAAACAGTACACATTTCTCAGAGTCTTTCATTGCAAATTATCTTTTGCATTTTTGAAAGAATGATCACGAACTGACTTCATTTGGAGCAGCGTTGGAACCGAGGAGTACTGGACAGTTTCACACCTTCTTTGGGCAGTCTTTAGCAGTACGCACTCACGAATCCACCAGGGCTAGACCCAGGACAATCAGCTTATTAGGCTTACTCGTTGACCACTCAGTCACTGGGATGGAATCCACTGACCCATAGATTCTAATGGGATTTCGATGAGATACAGTTGAACAGCTGCCAGTGGGTATGCAACTCACAGTTTTATAAACACCGAAATACGAGTTCAGAGAAACGTAAGCAAACGCCATGTATCTAGTAGTACCTGAGTTCTATAGACTATTTGTCCTTGTGATGAAGACAAGATGCAGTGTTCCTGAAACAATCCTCAATTCTTCACTTGTCACTTAAATTTCCTCGAAAACACACGAAGAAACAGAGGGCGTTGAGTGGGCACATTTCGGATTTCGACTACATCGTGTTACCGGTCAGTTTCCCATTTCACTTCGGATAATGAGGATCCCAGTGAAGTAATACTTGACAGTCTGTTAGACAACATCACACATACACAGACTACTCAAATAAGCAGTCTCATTCTCATCCACGTGTTATCTACTTGAATAGATACATGATCTGCATGATCAGTTATTCTTGTGACGACGCAGAATACTTTAGATAATCGTGATTAGAAGCTAAGCATGGGAAGATGTAAGGGTTTGAAGAGAGCAGTAAGTCGAGATGAGTGACGCTCTGTCGAGACTAAACTTTGAACATTTCGGTACACATACAGATGCCTTCCCAATATGTCACCATAATATGATGTGTTCTGCTGTGTGAACAGAGATGAGATGATTTGTTCATGAATCCGGTTTCTGAATGTTTTGTGTATGTGACGAGGTAGGCTCACCTCTGAGGATATATGAACATGTCGATATGCATAACTTGAAACACAATGTCAGGATCCATGACTGTTGGTGGTTGCAACAGCTTGCATGTAACACCTCATGCTTTACTTAAGGATTAGAAATAGTTCAGAATTAAAGCAAATAAAAGCCTGGCAGTAGCACTGCTTCAGCCTCGATATTTTGACGACTTTTGTCAGCGAAACTATTCCATCTTCTCCATGAGGTTTATGCCGATTAATAATACAGTTGTGCTAGGATTGGCTGGAAGAAATTCCTAACTAAAAAATCATTTCTATCTAGATTCGTTCATCGCGGTCAACCTATTCACATTATCACCAATGCAGCTTTGTTGAAATGATGATTACATTAGTTACTATTCTGAATTTAGCGCGAAAGTGTCAAGTTTCACTACCAATACAAACCACTGCCATGCACATCTTGTCAACTTTGCAATCATGCAGATGAATCAGTAGTATAGAAAAGGAATACTAACAGAGCTTGATACAACGAATGGCTTGATATACGGATGACTGAACATGGAAATTTCATGCCAACTCTGGCTGATATCATCTACAATAGTCCTATGCTAAACTCAAGCTTATTTACAAACTGGTCACGTGATTACAGACAATCGAGAACCGACATTGCGTGGATTGTTTGCGTGTGAATAAATGTCTTCCATCTGGAATTCAATTAAATGACACAAGAATCCTCTGTCACGAGATTTACTGTTTATCGAGTCAGTAGGATATTTCACTACTGAAATGGATGCGGGTATTCTAGAAATTCGTCACACAAATCGTAAAACTTTAGGCTTTTAGGGTATTTACTCCGCATTTTCATCATTATGTGGACACAAAACTGAAGGAGATAATTGAAAGCATTTTAGGCTAAACAGGACGAATTAACCCTAAGTTTCTGGAGCAGTGGTTGCAAGGCTCATGCACAACCTTCACAATTTACCAGTCTTATTACTGGCTTACCGATATCAAGGAGTGCGTCCGCTAGGGATCGACCCTGGCCCACCTGCGTAGTGGGCGACAACTTTATTGCTGTGCCACTGAGGGAAAGGTTGGGCATAGTATTTGTATCCATTTGTGTTAAGACGAAAATGGGCTGCTGAACATGCGTTTGTGATGGATTAACGAAATATAACTTAGCAAACGTAAGTTCTGTACGTACACGACTTGTATTGGTAGCCTGGTCACTTCAGGCACACTATGAAACGTACATTCTATTCATCACAAGTAGTCTCTAGTTCTTATGTTGCGTATAACAGCACCGTATTAGGGGAAATCTTTAGGTTATACAAAGACGACTACATCCTCCTTCTTGTGTTGTAATTTAGTGTCAACAGGCTCGTTCATGATCATATTGCCAGTTAGACTCATGTATCGGTGGACCACGTCACTCAACTTCATTGATTATTTTGTTATCGTAAAATACTGTAACTTATTACACAGGCTTCTGGTGTGCATATCACCGGTTCACAGTCTACCAGTGGAAGTAATCACTGAAATGCAATAAAAAGTACCTCATTACACCCACTTCAATTACATGTGATTGTGAATCTTCACGCACATTACGTCTTCTAAGTTGGCATCACTTCTCACTTCGACAAACAATAAGTATTAACAATGTATAAATATCTTGGAAACATTTAAGAAATATTTATTTTGACAAATACATTCACAATGTCACAAATGTTTTATCATCCACACGTATATCCTCTGTTCATGCTTCATGAAAGCCTACAAATAAGTTGAAAGATTGCGGAAGTGACGATCGTAACCTGGAAAATAAAAACAGTAAAACAGATGTGTTACAGAACGATTACTTTCAAGTAAGTGCTAAGAAACAATGTGTCTCTTAGTTAGAAGGTTGTTTCTCCACTGTTATCGTATCAACCAGTCAACTAACATTCCTTTACAGCTGTACAATCTTGTGAGTATTATGAAATTTTCATCACACTCATATTCAAAACGCTTCTTCATCTCTTAGGAAAATATGTTCCATTTACCTGAATTATTTAACATTTCTTACGGTAATCAACACTTCACAAGAACTTTTAACATCCCTGATGCACAGTAACAACTCAGTTCGATGACAAGTAGACATCCGGTGAAAATGCTGAAAAACGACGACGACTTCCCACCACTTTTCCAACTCTTTTTGTTGAAATTTACATTTACAATGCATTTCGGCCGAAAAAGAGGCCTGAAAACAACGAAAAACAACACGAACACAACATCACGATAGCAGCTGATTTCTGTCGCTATCCATTGGCGAATTTATCACGTCCATTGAATAAAGCGATGCTGATTGGAAACACCAGATTGAGTAATTTGTTGTTACACTTAGAAATGTTGATTTTCCAGTATTCATCAATTCTCAGACACCTTCCTGATTATTTAGTCTTTGCCAGGTTTAGCTTAACTGATTAATATCTATCTGTCTGAAATGCATTACAACGATAATTGTGTATTTCTATCAAACAAGAAGGTAGTGGTCCATGAAACTCATGAATTCCACCTAGAAAAAATGATGATGTGTGACTTCTGTATCCCAAAGAACAGTAGAAAATATTTCCACTGAACAATATACACACTATTCTAACTGAAAATTCCAATAAGGAATGAATTACATGCAGTGTAGAATGAATACTATCCCGTTGGGTTCCGAGTGAGAACAACCTTCAACAACACATCACAATATCATAACGGTTACGTGAAGTCATAGTTGAGGGCCTCCTGCAGGTAGTCTGATCCCTCCCTTACACAATCCAGTAGAATATCTATTATTCCACACCTAACAACTCCATTAAAATTTCAGTAAAACTCGATGGTGTAAATGCAGCATGACATCATTCAATGGTGTAAAAATGATGCTTAGAAACGGACAAACAAACAAACGAATATTCAAATTACAGATAGAAGCGTTGATATAAAATGTGGTGAGACTTGCCTTCATAATCCGGGAGCAACCTCTCCACCTCAATTGTTTCATTCGCCAGGAATTCGACATCTTGAAGTAAACAATGAAGTAAATGAAATCGATGTGGATGCTGACGCCATCGTTGTTCTGCACCTCTTCATAAACGCTTGTATTTATTTATATTGAAGTTAACACGAGAGAAGCTATGCTGTGTTCATATGCCACTGGTAGATTAAGAGAGATGGAATAAATATCTGATGTTATCGGGTGTTTTCGATAGTACCACCTACTTTCTATCAAATTTAATTCATTGGCAACCGACAGATTGATAGTCACGAAGAGTAGTATTGTTTCCCACTCGAGTCTCTGTATCGTGTGTGATGACATTCAATTGTCTTCTCTCAGTACGATCGACCCATCTCCATTTCCTTTAGCAGTTCTTAGAATCCCTAACACGCACAAAGTCTTCAGTAATCTTACTGTGTTGAACTACTTCTCGCGGAGTTTCAGTACATGCTTATGTCAGAGTGAACTCAATGAAATGTACTATCATCAATGCATCTTATCTATGGACTGTAGTGGAAAAAATGATGAAAAACGGACAAACAAACAAAAGAATATTCAAATTACAGATAGAAGCGTTGATATAAAATGTGGTGAGACTTGCCTTCATAATCCGGGAGCAACCTCTCCACCTCAACTGTTTCATTCCTCAGGAATTCGGCATCTTGAAGTAAACAATAAAGTAAATTTGATCAAAGCGGATACACTCTTATTTCCACTGTTGTGATATTGGCAAATACATAAAAGTGCTGTCCACCCATCTTTGTGTGAGACTTGAATACGCAATTTAGAAGAAGAGAAGAAGAAGCGTACATAGTAAATATCCTGATGAATGCATCAAAGATGTGCATATAGCGTTTGATGGATTGTGAAATTGCTTCAACCATTACCAATTCTATCTTCATATGATTCAGTCAATTATGGTAATAAATGGAAGCTTTTACATATGCAGATGTCTAGTTGCATTTCACCAGTGTATATAATGGTCAAGGCAGATAATAGAGACAGAAATGACTTACTTGCTGATTCACATGTACACAGAAAGAAAGCAGTTATAAGTAGGCAAGTAGATGTGGACGCCAACGCCATGGTTATTCTGCATCTCTTCATATACGGTTGTATTTATATCAGAATTAACAAGAGAGAAAAGCTTTGCTGTGTGCATAAGCCATTGGCAGATTAAGAGAGATGGAATCAATATCTGATGTTATTGGATGTTTTCAATGGCACCACCTACTTTCTATTTAATAGCGGTTATCCGCCTCTGACTGTGTGACACGTTTCTAGTATTGGAATTTATCAACGAGGTAACTGATAAACATTGTCGCAGGCTTATGTATTGAATCTTAAGTTGAGACGCACTTTATTGACTATAATGTGGCATACGGAACAGCTCAATTTTCAAGTCAACGGCTTCATTATTTGTTAAGATCAAAGTGAAAGTTATTCAATGTAACTGTGTAATGAAAGAAATTGTTTCATTTTCATTCACCTTTATGACATACGATGTAAACAATAGAGCCAGCCAAATACCACGTGGTCTCTTGTCAGTTCTCTAAATTGTTTCTGAAAATACTATTAAGGTCACCCTGCCTACAAATCTCACCATTCTTATACACATAGAAATAAAATTATTTTAACTAAAATACAACATCAGGAGTTATCACAAGAGAGTTAAGTTTCTGGTGACTTCGAAATTGGCAGACATATATGTTGACTGGCTTCTCTCGTCTAGGGTTCACATGAAATTAGAATTTCCAAAGTGAACGCTGCACGGATAATTGCGAATCACATAGCAGGTTCACAAATTATCCAAGTTATGAATGGGTGGTATGTGAGCTGTAATTTGAAACACTATTATCTCGCAATACTACACCATTTTTTGGGACGCTTCTTGTTATTCTCACAGTTCGTGCTCCAAACCAGTGAGAACTGGAAACCTGATGACTGATGGTCTGCAGATACCACAAAATGATCAGTGTTATTGATTATGCACTTAGAATAATCGAAATCAAAGTGCAGTTATCAAAGTGTTGGAGCCTGGTACACACTAATGAGAATTGGTACTGACTGAACTACCACGTTGTCTTCGGTCTCCTCCTCATCAAACTGTTTACCTGATTCTGTATAAGATAAAATGTTTATTTTGATAAGAATAACAATGATATTGGTAGAAAATGTCAACATAAGGTGATTCAGTGTGCTGGAATAAAACAAATCATTTGTGAGTGAGACAGCTGAGATAATGGTACAGTATTCCACCGACGATATCGTCTTACTGTGCGATAGCATGCAGGCTGCCCAAATCGCACTTAATCAGTCGGCGATCAGTGTCTGTAAGTATGGTATGTACTTTGCGCCGTCTGAGTGAAAAGTACTGTTACAAGATTGGCAGGAGCCTGTACATGAACTCACTGTTGCGGGTGAACCGCTTGAAGTTGTTGATAAGTTTGTGTATCTAGGTAGTTGTGTGAGTGCTGGCGGACGGATGACGGATGAGATTTCCAACCGTATAATAAAGGCTAGGGTGGCATACATCAACTTCAGCCACCTCTGGCGCCATCGCGACGTTAGCCTGGCTGTCAAAGGTCGGGTATACAATGCTTCGGTGCGGGCTGTCTTGCTCTACGCCTGTGAAACCTGGCCTCTCCAAGCTGAGGATGTGCGGCGGATCTTCGTGTTCGATCAACGCTGTCTCCGCAGGATTGCTTGCGTTCAATGGCATCATCGCGTGAGTAATTCTGAGGTTCGGCAGCGTGTGTTTGAATACAGTGTAGATCATCTGGAGACACCGGCTCTTGTGGCTTGAACATGAGCTGCGAATGTCATCACAGAGACTTCCGTACAGGTCTCTGTTCGCTAGCACTGAGACGGGATGGAAAAGACGGAGGGGTGGTCAGTCCATGACGTGGAGTCGTTGGATAAAGAATGTTTCTGATAGATTAGCATCATTTGGTGCATCACGACTCCCTGGTTGAGGTCCGCGAGATAGCCCGAATCGATGCCTCGAAACGTAATCAGATATGGCCAAGAATCGTAATCAATGGCGTATGTGTTGCAGTTTCCTTCTTTCTCCCCTTTCCGACAATAATTGACGAATGATTTTTGAACTTGCTACAAATGACTCTTTTCCTTCCAGATGAAGTTCTTTACCCGTTCTCTACTTATATTTTTTACTTCTGATTTATGTTGTTTTATTATTATTGTGTGGCGCATCGTTCTTGGTGCCATATTGTACCAAGTTATTTTCTGCGTTTAAATAAAATAAAATAATAGAGTTAGCTGGTTAGTTGTGGTGTTAGTTTGCTAGTCAGTTATTTTGTTAGTTATTTAGTTAGCTGCTGAGTTATTTTGTTTCTTCGTTAATGAGTCAGTAATTGGGTTAGTTTGTTAGTTTTTCAGTAGGTTGTCACTGTCATGAGTCTCAAATGATAAACAGATGAGGTATGTCAGAATAATCCATAGTCAAACTAAATAGTTAGTGAATATGCATAGAATCTTGAAATGGTTTGGCAGAAGTAAGTTGCAGAGAAAAGCAGAACACACGAAGAATTATTTACCGGAATTGCAATCCAGTCAGATGACGAGAAACAATGCATATCAAATAGGATATTAACATAATCTATGAATGAGGTATAATTTTTCCATAAAAGAACACTTACGAATCTGTTTGCAGCAGCACTTCAGATCAAATCTGAGAACCTATCGTGAAACTACTTCTCAATAGTAAGTAGTATACAACTATTACTTAATTAATTCGATATTGGTGTATATATATGCAACATAATCGGTATTTTCAGGAGTTGTAGTTTTATAACATCAAACTAAACATTATCTCGACTCGAAACGAAATTGAATAGAAAGTCAGTGAATGCTATTCAGCAGTGGACAGCTCCTTCATCATGATTTTTGACTGTTCAGTAGTTTGTATCTAGAGCGGCCCAGGTCTGTGGTGGTCATCTTATTTAAATTATGGGCTTCTGTAGGGTTTAGCTTAACTTCACTGGATATTTCGTCATGAACCAAAACCACTGAGAGTTCATCGAAAACCTTGGGAAGTTGGATAGCTGTTTTGTCCTAGTAGGGATGACTTCTCTAGTGCAAACCAATGATGCATCTATAAATTCTTACAGAAGGCATTGGTTGAGGGTAACACTATATCGAAAGGTTACAGATCCCAGTATTCGGGGCTCATTGAATTCTGGTCCAAGTAGCTGAACTGCCAACAAACAAGGAATCGTAACTTGAAGATCTCAGGGTTGATCCTTGGTGAGCACTGCAGAAGAGCCATGGAATAGTGTGGAAGAGTTATGCAGTTCTCCATGATTTCCAGTGACAGTCGTAACTGATGTTGGCTCTTCATGACATTTACTTTAAGCTCATATTATTATCCGGTTATTCACAATCCATTAGTATATACCCCGAAAATTCTAAGATGTTTGGTTTTGGATTATTCCCTTATACACCCATAGTCAGTGCGTAATTCAAACCATTCAAGTTACATATACTAGACAAGGAAGTCTGAGGGTGCAAAATTGACGAATGGTAGTATACTCAGTCTCCATTAACATGTCGGCTCCCTGTACGTACACCTCAACGATGGCTTAAGGTAAAATGATACACATTGCGCAGGAGGTAGCCATCATCGTCCAGCGGCATATAAGATAAAACATTCATT
The DNA here is from genome assembly GCA_944472155.2 of Trichobilharzia szidati. NCBI lineage: Eukaryota > Metazoa > Platyhelminthes > Trematoda > Strigeidida > Schistosomatidae > Trichobilharzia > Trichobilharzia szidati. The sequence goes on along the minus strand of OX235272.1, from coordinate 132,734,152 downwards.
TTATAAACGATGGTTACTCGGTTTGTACCCAAACAGAACTCACTGGAACGTTGATATTCCCGACCAGAGAGTCACAAACAAAACGAGATGCCATTACAATTTTAAAAAATGTTCACCGAAACTCAAGTTAAAATGATTTCTCTCCAAATAATAAATAATGCGGATAAAAGTGCTGTATGTAACTTATTTTCCTGATTAATTTCAGAGGAATTCAGTTAGTTTCCTTCAAGCTTGGCTACGGAGTGATGTCAGTTGTAGAACTATTGGAAACCTGTCCATCCTAGGTTAAGGAACTTCACGGGTACGCACCCACCATCAGGGTTTGAACTCAAGACCTTCTGGTTACAGAGAGAACTCGCAGACCATTCAGCCGCTAGTATCGGTTTTTGCTACTATGCTCTATAATGGTTAGTCGTTCCAAGTAACTGTCCTCTCGCCTGAACTGGTGGATCCATCTGGCTGGCGGCAGAGCAAAACACACAGCTATAAAGTGAAATAACCTTCACTGGTGAATTACTACATGATGAGGTGTCTGGAAAATGGCGACCAAACAGGTCCACCAAGTTGAGCGTAAAAGCATATACCTGTGGATGGGGTTGAATTGCAGTGGCTCGATATATCATTAAGTTATGACTCACGGACCAACCAACCAACCAAATCGCTGCAAACCAACACTTGACACCACTTTTATCAATTAAATCTTATTCAGGCTTCACCCTGATGTGCATAGCTTTATATATTTCACGTAATTTACTGTCATGATGAAAGTATACAAATTCAGAATTGAATTTATACACCAATGATTGTTTTAAGTGATTTATCGAGATAACTAGATAGATGTCACTTGTGAATGTATGAATTAGGGGAATTCACAGGTGATAAATCCACACACACACAGAGTCAGTTAATTCAAGTGCATTGAAAGGGGTTTATGATATAATGACTTCCATTCGCGTCTAATCGCTGCTCTTCTTCTTGTCCATCCTGTGTATTTATGTGCAAGACAAATTTATTCGTATGACTTGTTTTAGTCCTACACGTTCACACTGGAGCTGTGAAGTTTTCGCTGAGGTCGTATTCATGTTTACGGAATGGGATTGCTAGCCTCGTTCGCAACCTCCCCTCTTCACCAGTCGTATTACGAGCTAAGATGAGTGAAGGAGTGCGTGGGCCGACGATTGGACCACGAACCACAGGCATGGTTGGTGAGCATCCTATCACCGTGCCACCGACGCTTATGAACAAGCTGGAATTGTTTATCCTTATGATTTGAAGATAAATATTTACGGGATAGATAATGGAGTTGGTAAGTTCATAAACACAGAGAGAAAGACAGATCAGATGTGATGATGTGATGTCGAAATGTGTGTGGTTGACCTTGATATGACGGATAATGTCCTGTACTTCTCATTGCAACTATTTCATGTAATTTAATTCAATTTGGACTTTATCGTTGACTGAAGTGCTTGGCCTCTGTTGACATGTCAGCTTCTTCTGTCCAGTTGATCAATGGAGAAATCCAAATTGAATTATATAATGACTGGTCTAGTGGATAACACTTTGGCTGTAGAAATGATGGTCGCTTGGTTTGAGCCTTGGTGATACTAACAACACCATCACTGACCGGAGAATGAAGGTACACCCAGTGGACGAGTCCCAAATAGAATGAAATGCACATCCTCGATTACCCTGCTAAACATTGTTAAAAAAATAACTTTATCTAATATTTAACAACTGACATTTTTAACTGTTATTCATATAATAGTGGAAAGTTGTTGGGATTTTCGATTAACTTCAACTGTCAGACTGATTTATCAACATTCGAAAGTGGTTGGAGCACTTAGAAGCTGTTTCGTCTTATTCCGTTGCTCTTCTCTAACTAAAGTATTAGTTGTGTTTCCAGAGTTACTTCCAATTCCTCAGGTTTCGTATACTTGGGCGAGACTGCTACTGCCCAGTGGTGTCTAGTATTTTCAATGATTTTCTAAATTTTATTAAAGATTTTTACACAAGCGGACACTAAGAAGAGAATCATTGAAGATAATGGAGCATTGGGAGGCTGTTTTGTTCTATTTTGGGGTTCATCAGTACTGTGCGTCCACCAGATGTTTAAACCACGAAATTCAAGTTACTCAGTGGCCCAATTAGTGAATTGTAACGAAAAGAAGTCTGAGTAAATAGCCTCGTTCTGAAGGACATTTCGGCACACAGTACACATTTCTCAGATTCTTTCATTGCAAATTATCTTTTGCATTTTTGAAAGAGTGATCACGAACTGACTTCAATTGGAACAGCGTTGGAACCGAAGAGTACTAGACAGTTTCACGTTCTTGTTTAGCAGTCTTCAGCTGTACGCACTCATGACTGCACCAGGGCTAGAACCAAGGACAATCAGTTTACAAGGCTATCTCGTTGACCACTCAGTCACTGGGATAGAATCCACTGACCCATAGGTTCTAATGGAATTTCGATGAGATACAGTTGAACAGCAACTCACAGTCTCATAAACAGAGAAATTCGGGTTCAGAGAAACGTAAGAAAACGACATGTATCTAGTAGTACATGAGTTCTGTAGACTATTTTTCGTTGTAATGAAGACAAGATGCAGTGTTCCTCAAACAATCCTCAATTCTTCACTTGTCACTTAAATTTCCTCGAAAATACAAGAAGAAACAGAGGGCGTTGATTGGGAACATTTCGGATTTCGACTACATCGTGTTACCGGTCAGTTTCCTATTTCCCTTCGGATAATGAGGATCCCATCGAAGTGTCACTTGACAGTCTGTTGGACAACATCCCGCATACGCACCACTAAAATTATCAGTCTCATTCTCATTCACCTATTATCTACACGAATAGATACATGATCTGCATGATCAGTTATTCTTGTGATGACGCAGCATACTTTAGATAATCGTGATTAGAAACTGAGCATTAGAAGATATTAGGGCTGGAAGATATAAGAAAGTCGAGATAAGTGACGGTCTATCATGACTAAACTTTAAAAATTTCGGTACACATACAGATGCTTTCCCAATATAGCACCATAATATGATGTATTCTGCTGGATGAACAGAGATGAGATGACTTGTTCATTAATCCGATCTGTGAATGTTTTTTTGTATGTGACGAGGTCAGCTCACCTCTGAGGACATATGAACATGTCGATATGCACAGCTTGAAATACAATGTTAGGATCCATAACTTATGTTGTTTGCAACAGCTTATATGTTACATCTCATGCTTCACTTAAGGATGAGAAATAGTTCAGAATTAAAGCAAACAAAAGCCTGGCAGTAGTTTAACAACAGAAGACAAGAGCCAGGCAACAGAACCTTTATTACGGAAAATCAACACAAATTTATAGATTTTGATGTACATTATTGTAGGTTAATGTTAGTAGAAAATACAGTCTGTTGATTGGTTGTTTCTCACACAAAGTAAACCTTGCATCTCTTGTGGATGTGTCAGTTCATCTATATGTTAACTGTATCCGCCTGTCTATGTTGACCTTGTTTTCACATGACTAACATGGACCGCAATTACCGTCAAACAATTTGGCTAGCAACCATCTCTCATCACAGCAGCACTGCTTCATCCTTGATAATCTGATGAATATTGTCAGCAAAACAATTCCATCTTCATCACGATGTTTGTGCCGATTAATAATACAGTTGTGCTAGGATTGGCTGAAAGATATTCCTAACTACAAAATCCTTTCTATCTATCACCGATGCAACTTTGTTGAATTGATAATTTCTTTATTCAATACAAGAAGGGTCAGTGTTTCTGACATGCGTGTGAATTCGCGTCAACTCTTAGGTTAACTCATGGGAAGAAGGCATTACGTTAAGTGTTAGTAAATTTGTGTTAATTAATCTGCAGTACCTCGCCCAGTTCGCTAGGTGGCAGGGGAACAGACATGAGTTTGAGGATTGGTCTAGCGATTCTACTGCAGAATGTCAACCCAATCGCTTCAGCAACTTTAACTTGCAGGAGACCACATTCAAAAGTAAATAAAATAAACCTCATAATGCACATTGGCGTAAATACACACTGAGTGAATAAATATTCAAAGTGATTTTGAACTACACCAAGAAGAACCTCGCCGCTGTGATAACTCACAGGATGTAAACATTAAAATTCCAACATACACTGAATTACGGACACCGAGATTAAGTTAAATAACACCTAAAAAGTCATCCTCTTGAAAAACCCAACCGTCGATCAAAAGTTCTATATTGAAATATATATCTGAAAATGAACACAAGGTCAATAAATGTTAACATGTCACATCACTTCCGCAGGTATGTACACCTTCAATTATTGAGCACATCTGAGGTGACTGCTGCCAGAATTTCTCTAGCCAGTCTACGTCTCTAGGAATGTTTATCCAGCCATTCATGCTTCCAAAGCCTTCGCACCCATCTCTAGCTAAGAAAAAATTACTCTCTTAAAGACTTTGCATTACCGAGAATATCATTTCTATTTCTACTCTTCAGTTCACTCACATCATTACTCTTATCGTGTATTGTGGAAGCATATTTCAACTCCATTTTCGTTGATTACAAGATTTCCTGTTATCTAACCACCACGAGACAATCCTTCGATTACCTCCTCAATCCAAGAATAATATACACATTCTACTAACACACTCACAGTGACTGGCCGCCTAGAATATGAAAGTACTCGCATGAATTTACCGTTGTTATTATAATAGTGAATAACTTTGCTATTTACCACTAATTGACATAACTGAATTTCAAATATCCTGTCCCCTTGATTGATTTGAATGAAGAAGGAAGGATCACATTTGCACGACGATAGTAGGTCGTTTTATTTCATGGATACATCGCCCTTCTTAGGACATGTTGAGAATTTGTGATACACTATCATGTGTCAGTCCTCTGAATGTACTTCCTGTAGCCACTGTGGGTGAATTAGTGAATGCAGTTGAAGTTGACCTGAGCAAAGATACTTGTTTACTTTCGACTGATTTAACGAGCAGACCATGTTGTAAATCGGAAACGGTTTTCGATGAACTCGTGATTCTTTTCTTGATTCTTACTCTTTGTACGCTAGGCAGATTTGATATCAACACATGCCGGTTAAACAAGCTACTCATGAAGTCGATATTAGTGTGAGTCACTGTGAGTAAGAAAAGTTCCGTGGTAGCGAACATTTATACGTTGAATAACTACAATGAAGGAACCAAAGATAATTGATCACGATAGAGCTGACTACTCTGTCAAGTTTCACTACCAATACAAACCACTGCCATGCACATCTTGTCAACTTTGCAACCATGCAGATCAATCAGTAGTATAGAAAAGGAATACTAACAGAGCTTGAAACAAGTAAGGCTTTGATAAACGGATTACGGAACATGGAAATTTCATGCCAACTCTGGCTGACATCATCTGCAATAGTCCTATGATAAGCTCAAGCTTATTTACAAACTGGTCACCTGATTACAGACAATCGAGAACCGACATTGCGTGGATTGTTTGCGTGTGAATAAATTTTTTCCATCTGGAATTCAACTAAATGACACAAGAATCCTCTATCACAAGATTCACTGTTTATCGAGTCAGTAGGATATTTCACCACTCAAATGGATGCGGGTATTCAAGAAATTCGTCACACAAATAGTAAAACTTTAGGCTTTTAGGGTATTTACTCCGCATTTTCATCATTATGTGGACACAAAACTGAAGGAAAGCATAATTGAAAGCATTTTAGGCTAAACAGGACGAACTAACTCTAAGTTTCTGGAGCAGTGGTTGCAGGGCTCATGCACAACCTTCACAATTTACCAGTCTTATTACTGGCTTACCGATATCAAGGAGTGCGTCCGCTAGGGATCGACTCTGGCCCACCTGCGTAGTGAGCGACAACTTTATTGGTGTGCCATTGAGGGGATGTTTGGGCATAGTATTCGTATCAGTTTGTGTTAAGGCGAAAATGGGCTACTGAACATGCGTTTGTGATGGATTAACGAAATCTAACTTAGCACACGTAAGTTCTGTACGTACACGACTTGTATTGGTAGCCTGGTCACTTCAGTCACACTGTGAAACGTACATTCTATTCATCACAAGTAGTCTCTAATTCTCATGTTGCGTATAACAGCACCAAATTAGGGGAAATCTTTAGGTAATACAATGACGACTACATCGTTCGTCTTATGTTTGCATTCAGTGACAACAGGCTCTTTCATGATCATATTGCCAGTTAGACTCATGTATCAGTGGACCACGTCGCTCAACTTCATTGATTATTTTGTTATCGTAAAATACTGTAACTTATTACACAGGCTTCTGGTGTGCATATCACCGGTTCACAGTCTACCAGTGGGAGTAATCACTGAAATGCCCATAAAGAGTACCTCACTACACCCACTTCAATTGCATGTGATTGTGAATCTTCACGCACATTACGTCTTCTAAGTTGGCATCACTTCTCACTTCAACAAACAATAAGTATTAACAATGTATAAATATCTTGGAAACATTTAAGAAATATTTATTTCGACTAATACATTCACAATGTGACAAATGTTTCATCATCCACACGTATATCCTCTGTTCATGCTTCATGAAAGCCTACAAATAAGTTGAAAGATTGCGGAAGTGACGATCGTAACCTGGAAAATAAAACAGTAGAAGATATCTTACAGAACGATTACTTTTAAGTAAGTGCTAAAAAACAAAGTGCCTTTTAGGTGGAAGGTTGTTTCTCCACTGTTATCGTATCAACCAGTCAACTAACATTCCTTTACAGCTGTACAATCTTGTGAGTATTATGAAATTTTCATCACACTCATATTCAAAACACTTCTTCAACTTTAAGGAAAATATGTTCCATTTCCCTGAATTATTTAACATTTCTTACGGTAATCAACACTTCACAAGAACTTTTAACATCCCTGACGCACAGTAACAACTCAGTTCGATGACAAGTAGACATCCGGTCAAAATGCTGAAGACAACGACGACGACTTCCCACCACGTTTTCAACTCTTTTTGTTGAAATTTTACATTTACAATGCATTTCGGCTGAAAAAGAGGCCTGAAAACAACGAAAAACAACACGAACACAACATCACGATAGCAGCTGAATTCTGTCACTATCCATTGGCGAATTTATCACGTCCATTGAGTAATGCGATGCTGATTGGAAACACCAGATTGAGTAGTTTGTAGATACACGTAAAAATGTTAATTTTCCAGTATTCATCAATTCTCAGACACCTTCCTGATTATTTAGTCTTTGCCGAGTTTAGCTTAACTGATTAATATCTGTCTGTCTGAAATGCATTACAACCATAATTGTGTATTTCTATCAAACAAGAAGGTAGTGGTCCATGAAACTCATGAATTTCACCTAGGAAAAATGATGATGTGTGACTTCTGTATCTCAAAGAACAGCAGAAAAATATTTCCACTGAACAACATACACACTGTTCTTACTGAAAATTTCAATAAGGAATGAATTACATGCAGTGTAGAATGAATACTATCCTGTTGGGTTCCGAGTGAGAACAACCTTCAACAACACATCATAATATCATAACGGTTACGTGAAGTCATAGTTGAGGGCCTCCTGCAGGTAATCTGATCCTTCTCTTACACAATCTCGTAGATTATCTAATTAACACACCTAACAACTCCATAAAAATTTAGGCAAAACTCGATGGTGTAAATGCAGCATGACACCATTCAATGGTGTAAAAATGATGCTTAGAAAATGGCAAACAGACAAACAAACGAATATTCAAATTAAAGATGGTAGCGTTGATATAAATGTGGTGAGACTTGCCTTCATAATCCGGGAGCAACCTCTCCACCTCAACTGTTTCATTCGCCAGGAATTCAGCACCTTGAAGTAAACAATGAAGTAAGTGAAATCGATGTGGTTGCTAACGCCATCGTTGTTCTACACCTGTTCATAAACGCTTGTATTTATTTATATTGAAGTTAACACGAGAGAAGCTATACTGTGTTCATATATATCACTGCTAGATTAAGAGAGAGGGAATAAATATCTGACGTTATCGGGTTTTTTCGATAGTACCACCTACTTTCTATCAAATTTAATTCATTGGCGACCGACAGATTAATAGTCACGAAGAGTAACATTGTTTCCCACTCGAGTCTCTGTATCGTGTGTGATGACATTCAATCGTCTTCTCACAGTACGACCGACCCTTCTAAATTTCTTTTAGCAGTTCTTAGAATCCTCAAGACTTAAAAAGTCTTCAGAAATCCTACTGCGTTGAACTACTTCTCGCGGAGTTAATGCATCTTATATATGGACTGTAGTGGAAAAAATGATGAAAAACGGACGAACAAACAAATAAAATTCCATTTACAGATAGAAGCGTTAATATAAAATGTGGTGAGACTTGCCTTCATAATCCGGGAGCAACCTCTCCACCTCAACTGTTTCATTCCTCAGGAATTTGGCATCTTGAAGTAAACAATAAAGTAAATTTGATCAAAGCAGATACACTCTTATTTCCACTGTTGTGATATTGGAAAATACATAAAAGTGCTTTCCACCCATCTTTGTGTGAGACTTGAATACGCAATTTAGAAGAAGAGAAGAAGAAGCGTACATAGTAAATATCCTGATGAATGCATCAAAGATGTGCATATTGCGTTTGATGGATTGTGAAATTGCTTCAACCATTACCAATTCTATCTTCATATGATTCAGTCAATTATGGTAATAAATGGAAGCTTTTACATATGCAGATGTCTAGTTGCATTTCACCAGTGTATATTATGGTCAAGGCAGATAACAGAGACAGAAATGACTTACTTGCTGATTCACATGTACACAGAAAGAAAGCAGTTATAAGTAGGCAAGTAGATGTGGATGCGAACGCCATGGTTATTCTGCATCTCTTCATATACGGTTGTATTTATATCAGAATTAACAAGAGAGAAAAGCTATGCTGTGTGCATAAGCCATTGGCAGATTAAGAGAGATGGAATCAATATCTGATGTTATCGGATGTTTTCAATGGCACCACCTACTTTCTATTTAATAGCGGTTATCCGCCTCTGACTGTGTGATACGTTTCTAGTATTGGAATTTATCAACGAGGTAACTGATAAACATTGTCGCAGGCTTATGTATTGAATCTTAACTTGAGACGCACTTTATTGACTATAATATGGCATACGGAACAGCTCAATTTTCAAGTCAACGGCTTCATTATTTGTTAACATCAAAGTGAAAGTTATTCAATGTAACTGTGTAATGAAAGAAATTGTTTCATTTTCATTCACCTTTATGACATACGATGTAAACAATACAGCCAGCCAAATATCACGTCGTCTCTTGTCAGTTCTCTACATTGTTTCTGAAAATACAATTAACTTCACCCTGCCTACAAAACTCACCATTCTTATATACAGAGAAATAACATTATTTCAACTAAAACACAACGCCAGGAGTTATCACAAGAGAGTTAAGTTTCTGGTGACTTTCAAATCGGCAGATATATATGTTGACTGGCTTCTCTCGTCTGGAGTTCACATGAAATTAGAATTTCCAAAGTGAACGCTACACGGATAATTGCGAATCACATAGCAGGTTAACGAATTATCCAAGTTATGAATGGGTGGAATGTGAGCTGTAATTTGAAACATTATTATCTCGCAATACTACACCAATTTTTGGAACGCTTCTTGTTATTCTCACAGTTCGTGCTCCAAACCAGTGAGAACTGGAAACCTGATGACTGATGGTCTGCAGATACCAATACACTGTGATGCGAAAATGATCAGTGTTATTGATTATGCACTTAGAATAATCGAAATCGAAGTGCAGTTATCAAAGTGTTAGAGCCTGGTACACATTTTTCCTCTTGCGCATAAATTTGTTTAAAAAGTATTGACTACTGTGGCTTCCATAAACTGCACCATGTTCAAATTCCTTGGGCTGAACAGGGAGCCCTGAGGATGTGCTTATTAACAGGAAACAGCATGAGCGTAAAAGCTTGTATGAGGCTGGTTAGCTTCGTACTGGTTGCAACGAAACTTGCAGCACCTAAAATATCCACAGCTGGGCTAGACATTTATTGAGTTCATACTAGGTCGATTCAGTTTCATCTGTTGGTTTTTGTCCTGGGTTCACTTTGATGCACTGGGAGGTACGTTAGGGAATATCTGACGCTCAGGAGGTTGGTGTGGTGTCGGTGACATTCGACGCTGGGAGACGACCATGGATCGGACACGAAACACTTCCATGTTGGAGATGACTTACTTGACGTGCTGACTTAGAATTAGTGCAACTAAACCATTCTATGAAGAAATGAGAGTTTGCGTTTAGATACCATGTTTCTACGTTCACTGCCACCTAATCAAATTAATTACGTTCGAGGAATGTACAAGAACGAAATAATTACAGATGGATTCCACTATGAATAAAATTTTATTTTGAAGAAATCAAACAGTGCTATGCAGAAATCTTCAATGATGATGACGTTTCGAGCTAAATTTGTCACTCATAAGAACATTTAAGTACTCACATAACTTCCTAATTTCCTTTATATTGATTTTATTCAAATTTCTACACAACGTTTATTCATGTATTTTAACGAAGCAGGAAAGTTGTGTGAGTACCTTTATATAATTATGAGAAATAAATTGTGCTTGAAATGTGGTCATCAGAAAATATTACCTTATAACACAGTGTGATTTTATCAAGTATTACTTCGGTGGGATCCTCATTATCCGAAGTGAAATGGGAAACTGACCGGTAACACGATGTAGTCGAAATCCGAAATGTTCCCAATCAACGCCCTCTGTTTCTTCGTGTGTTTTCGAGGAAATTTAAGTGACAAGTGAAGATGTCAGGATTGTTTCAGGAACACTGCATCTTGTCTTCATCACAAGGACAAATAGTCTATAGAACTCAGGTACTACTAGATACATGGCGTTTGCTTACGTTTCTCTGAACTCGTATTTCTCTGTTTATGAGACTGTGAGTTGCTGTTCAACTGTATATCATTGAAATTCCATTAGAATCTATGTGTCAGTGGATTCCATCTCAGTGACTGAGTGGTCAACGAGTAAGCCTTATAAACTGATTGTCCTTGGTTCTAGCCCTGGTGGAGTCATGAGTGCGTACAGCTGAAGACTGCCAAACAAGAACGTGAAACTGTCCAGTACTCCTCGGTTCCAACGCTGTTCCAATTGAAGTCAGTTCGTGATCATTCTTTCAAAAATGCAAAAGATAATTTGCAATGAAAGACTCTGAGAAATGTGTACTGTGTGCAGAAATATCCTCCAGAATGAGGCTATTTACTCAGAGTTCTTTTCGTCACAATTCACTAATTGACCCACTGAGTAACTTGAAGTTCACGGTTTAAACATCTGGTGGATGCACAGTACTGATGAATCTCAAAATAGAACAAAACAGCCTTCCGATGCTGCATTGTCTTCAATGATTCTCTTGTTAATGTCCGCTTGTGTGGAAATCTGTAATAAAATTTAGAAAATCATTGAAAATACTAGGTATCACTGGGCAGTAGCAGTCTCGCCCCAGTATACGGAACTTCAGAAATTGGAAATAACTCTGGAAACACAAATAATACTTTAGTTATAGAAGAGCAACGGAATAAGAGGAAACAGCTGCTAAGTGCTCCAACCAATTTTGGTTGGTGATAAATCAGTTTAACAGTTGAAATTAATCGAAAATCCCAACAACTTCCCGCTATTATATGAATAACAGTTAAAAATGTCAGTTGTTGAATATTAGATGAAGTTATTTGTTTAACAATATTTAGCAGGGTAATCCAGGAGGTGCACTTCATTCTATTTAAAACTCGTCCGCTGAGTGTACCTGCATTCAGTCAGCTGTCATTGATGGTGTTGTGTGGTATCATCGAGGCTCAAATCAAGCACCCGTAGTTTCTACAGCCAAAGTGTTATCCTCTAGACCAGTCACTATATAATTCAATTTGGATTTCTCCATTGATCAAGAGGACAGAAGAAGCTGACATGTCAACAGAGGCCAAGCACATCAATCAACGATGAAGTCCAAATTGAATTAAATTACATGAAATAGTTGCAACGAAAAGTACAGGACATTATCCATCATATCAAGGTCAACCACACACACACACCTCGACATCACATCACCACATCTGAGATCAATCTTTCTCTCTCTGTGCTTATGAACTTACCAACTCCATTATCTATCCCGTAAATAGTTATCTTCAAATCATAAGGATAAACAATTCCAGCTTGTTCATAAGCGTCGGTGGCACAGCAGTAGGATGCTCACCAACTATGGCTGTGGTTCGTGGTCCAATCGTCGTCCCACGCACTCCTTCACTCATCTTAGCTCGTAATACGACTGGTGAAGAGAGAAGGCTGCGAACGAGGCTAACAATCCCATTCCGTAAAAATGAATATGACTGCAGCCAAAACTTCACAGCTCCAGTGTGAAGCCCTTTGCTACACTGAGAACGGGAAAGAAATGACAAGAATATATTTGACTTGTACGTAAATACACAGGATGGACAAGAAGAAGAGCAGCCATTAGACGAGGATGGAAGTCATTACATCATTAATCCCATTTCAATAAACTTGAATTAACTGACTCTGTGTGTGTGTGTGTGGATTTATCACCTGTGAATTCCCCTAATTCATACATTCACAAGTGACATCTATCTAGTTATCTCGATAAATCCCTGTTGATAATCATTGGTGTATAAATTCAATTCTGAATTTGTATACTTTCATCATGACAGTAAATTACGTGAAATATATAAAGCTATGCACATCAGGGTGAAGCCTGAAGAAGATTTAATTGAAAACAAGTAGTATCAAGTGTTGGTTTGCAGGGATTTGGTTGGTTGGTTGGTTCATGAGTCATAACTTAACGATATATCGAGCCACTGCAATTCAACGCCATCCACAGGTATCTGCATTTACGCCCAAGTTAGTGGACGTGACTGGTCGCCACTTTCTAGACATCCCATCATGTAGTAAGTCACCGGTGAACATTAGATCACTTTATAGCTGTTGTTCTACTCTGCCACCAGCCAGATGGATCCACCAGTTCAGGCGAGAGGACAGTTACTCGTCTGCGACACTGGTTGGCGGTTGAGCTATATGTATGTATACATATCATAAATTGGTAGTGGTTGAAGTTCATAGACCCTTCGATCTGGTCACAATGACTAAATGGTGTTTCTCTCTGAGACTGATGTCCACAATGAATGTGCTTTTCCATTGGAATTCGTGAATCTTACTTTAAATCAGATAAGTCCGTACGAAACAACAGCTATTAAGTAATCTGAATCCTATGTAGGTTGTATTGATAACAACATCACTCAGGTGATGGAACTCTCCTATTCTTTAGTGGAAAGACTAACCATTACAGAGCATACTAGCAAAAATCGGTACTAGCGGCTGAATATTCTGTAACGAGAATGTCTTGATTTCAAATCCTGGCGGTGGGTGCGTACCTGTGAAGCTTTCGAATCTATGATCAAACAAGTTTCCAATAGTTCTCCAACTGACATCAATCCATAGCGAGCTTGAAGGAAACTAACTGAATTCCTCTGAAATTAATCGGGAAAATAAGTTACATACACCACTTTTATCCGCATTAATTATTATTCGGAAAGAAATCATTTTAACTTGAGTCTCGGTGAACATTTTTCAAATATTTAATGGCATTTCCTTTTGTTTGTGACTCGTTAGTCTGGTGTATCTACGTTCCAGTGAGTTCTGTTTGGGGCTCGAACCCAGTAACCATCGTTTATAAAATGAATGTCTTATCTTATATGCCGCTGGACGACGATGGCTACCTCCTGCGCAATGAGTATCATTTTACCTTAAGCCGTAGTAGAGCTGCACGTACTTGTAGCCGACATGTTAATGGAGACTGTGTATACTACCATTCGTCAATTTTTCACCCTCAGTTTTCCTTGTCTAATATATGTAACTTGGATGGTTTGAATTACGCACTGACTATGGATGTATGAGGGAATAATCCAAAACCAAACATCCTAGAATTTTTGAGTTATGTACTGCTGGATTGTGAATAACCGGATAATAATATGACCCTAATGTAAATGTCATGACGAGCCAACATCAGTTAGGGGTGTCACTGGAAATCATACAGTACTGCACAACTGTTTCACACTAGTCCATGGCTCTTCTGCAGTGCTCACCAAGGATCGACCCTGAGATCTACAAGTTACGATTCCTTGTTTGTTGATAGTTCAGCTACTTGGACCAGAATTCAATGAGCCCTGAATACTGGGATCTGTAACCTTTCGATATAGTGTTATCCTCAACCGATGCCTTCAGTAAGCATCCATAGAAACATCATTGGTTTGCACCACAGAAGTCTTCCCTACTAGGACAAAACAGCTATTCAACTGCCCATTGTTTCCGATGAACTCCCAGTGCTTTTGGTTCATGAAGAAATACTTAGTGAAGTTAAGCTAAATCCTACAGAAGCCCATAATTTAAATAATATGACCATCACAGACCTGGGCCGCTCTGGATGCCAACTACTGAACAGTCAGAAATCATGATGAAGGAGCTGTCCACTGCTGAATAGCATTCACTGACTTTCTATTCAATTTCGTTTCAATGGAAATACTGTTTAGTTTGATGTTATAAAACTACAACTCCTGAAAATACCGATTACGTTGCATATATATACACCACTATCGAATTAATTAGGTAATAGTTGTATACTACTTACTATTGAGAAGTAGTTTCACGGTGGGTTCTCAGATTTGATCTGAAGTGCTGCTGCAAACAGATTCGTAAGTGTTCTTTTATGGAAAAATTATACCTCATTCATAGATTATGTTATTATCCTATTTTATATGCATTGTTTCTCGTCATCTGACTGGATTGCAATTCCGGTAAATAATTTTCCGGGTGTTCTGCTTTTCTCTGCAACTTACTTCTGCCAAACCATTTCAAGATTCTATGCATATTCACTAACTTTTTAGTTTGACTATGGATTATTCTGACATACCTCATCTGTTTATCATTTGAGACTCATGACAGTGACAACCTACTGAAAAACTAACAAACTAACCCAATTACTGACTCATTAACGAAGAAACAAAATAACTCAGCAGCTAACTAAATAACTAACAAAATAACTGACTAGCAAACTAACACCACAACTAACCAGCTAACTCTATTATTTTATTTTATTTAAACGCAGAAAATAACTTGGTACAATATGGCACCAAGAACGATGCGCCACACAATAATAATAAAACAACATAAATCAGAAGTAGAAAATATAAGTAGAGAACGAGTAAAGAACTTCATCTGGAAGGAAAAGAGTCATTTGTAGCAAGTTCAAAAATCATTCGTCAATTATTGTCGGAAAGGGAAGAAAGAAGGAAATTGCAACACATTCGCCATTGATTACTATTCTTGGCCATATCTGATTACGTTTCGAGCCATCGATTCGGGCTATCTCGCGGACCCCAACCAGGGAGTCGTGACGCACCAACCGATGCTAATCTATCACAAACATCCTTTATCCAACGACGCCACGTCATGGACTGATCACCCCTCCGCCTTTTGCATGCCGTCCCAGGGCTAGCGAACAGAGACCTGTACGGAAGCCTCTGGGATGACATTCGCAGCACATGTTCAAGCCACCAGAGCCGGTGTTTCCAGATGATCTACACTGTGTTCAAACACACGCCGCCGAACCTCAGAATTACTCACGCGATGATGCCATCGAACGCAAGCAATGATGCCGAGACAGCGATGATCGAACAAACAGAGTCGCCTCACATCCTCAGCTCGGAGAGGCCAGTTTTCACAGGCATAGAGCAAGACAGCCCTCACCGAAACATTGTATACCCGACCTTTGACAGCCAGGCTAACGTCGCTATGGCGCCAGAGGTGGCTGAAGTTGATCTATGCCACCCTAGCATTCATTATATGGTTGGAAATCTTATCCGTCATCCCTCCGCCAGCACTCACACAACTAACTAGATACACAAACTTATCAACAACTTCAAGCGGTTCACTCGCAAGAGTGAGTTCATGTACAGGCTCCTGCCAATCTTGTAACAGTACTTTTCACTTAGACGGCGCAAAGTACATGCCATACTTACAGACACTGATCGCCAACTGATTAAGTGCGATTTGGGCAGCCTGCATGCTATCGCACAGTAAGACGATATCGTCGGTGGAATACTGTACGATTATCTCAGCTGTCTGACTCACAAATGATTTGTTTTATTCCAGCACACTGAATCACCTTATGTTGACATTTTCTACCAATATCATTGTTATTCTTATCAAAATAAACTTTATATCTTATACAGAATCAGGTAAACAGCTTGATGAGGAGGATACTGAAGACAAGGTGGTAGTTCAGTCAGTACAAATTCAAAGTAGTACTCATTATTTCTAGTTTGCACTTGACAACATGAATTCGGGAGTTCTTAAATTCAATATATTTACTTTTTTCAATTAGACTTGTCTTACGGCATATTCTTTGGATATCAGTTCGATTTAGCATGTAACTGCTATAAAGACAGACAGGGAGAGAAAGGAAGAGAGCCAAAATACACTCGTGGAATATCAAAACTTTGCCATGGATGGTTCTATCGAGTTTACAAGCGTTGGGTGACAGATGAGTGTTTGCATGCTTCCTTTTAATGTTGTAATATATTTGAAATTCCATAGAAGTATACAATTCTCGCCTTCAAAAGCTTTTTCTGACTTTAAATACGAACGTGGTCGTCTAATAAACAGACCATCCCGGGAGTAAGTTACAAGGGATAATAGGCAAGTAGATTTCACCTTCAGAAGTAGATTATGTTTCAGACGTTTCAATGTTTCTCCGCAGGATCGTTATTTCGTAATTTGTTTCATCTGTCACCACAAACTAACTGATGACCATCAACCGAGAAGTGAAATGACCCTGAGAAATCGTTGGAACGAAATTTCATCGCAAATTTGAAATAATGGAAAAGTGTTAGTAGTTAAAGTGGATTTTTTAATTTTGGTTATATTCGCTTAACCTGTACAGAGTAGCAGTGGACCTGTCATCATTCCACTAGGCAACGTAATCAGCACTAATAAAAATCCCGGAAAATTTCAGATAACTAACTCTTAATTTGCAAGTGGTGACTTACCCACATCTTTCGAAAATTTTAAACCACTGCACTTGTTTTCGGATGCCTCAGAGGTAGGGTTTGGTTCAGTAGCATATTGGCATTATGAGTCCTTTTCAAAATAAGTGAGGTGTAGTTTTGTTATGGGGAAGTCTAAAATGGGTCCTTTGAGGCATTTCACAGTGGCACGTCTAGAACTACAGGAAGCCATGCTTTTAGAGAAGCTGTTAAAATGCATCTTACAGGAATTGAAATTAGGGCTATATGATGTATATCAGTGGACAGATTCTATGAACGTATTGAGCTACTTCCTCAGAAGGATATCCTGCTTCGAAATCTATATAGCTAACAGAGTAGGTTTTATACTAGATAACAACACGCATTCGCAATACCGACAGGTATCAAATTATGTGAATTCTGCTGACATTGTATCTAGGGGAATGGAAATTCTTCGGAAAATTGTCTAAAGTTTGTAGGCAAAAGCATGCCGATCAATTCACCTGATATACAGCTGAAAGAAGTCAATATTTCGATTTTTGATATTCTAAGTCACTTCAAGTCTCATTAATTCTAAGATCAGTAAATATGTGCTAACTCTTAGGTTAATGTGCGCACTACCGTTCGACTCTGTTAAAGGAAATCCATCTACAGTAGTTCACAATCCATTTTGCTACGTATATCCGTTTGATGTAAAATGCAGTTGATACAGAACTTCATGAAAAGAGACCTTGCTGATGTAATACCTTCTACAATCATGAATTTATAATTTTAGTATATATATATTTATTTATTTATTTGCCTACATCTCTGCCAACAAGTCTACTTTTTCTTTCCACATGGTCTTCTTCATGTCATCTTTGGACATGCAAACTCTCCCCTGCCAGTCGAGCTCCACACGATAGTCTGGCAGGTGATGTAAGTAGGAAGTCTCGTTAGCACACATCAAATCTCTCTCTATACGGTAGGTGACAGATTCCTGTAATATATAGAGAAGAGGCAGCAATCCGATGATTGAAGCCTGAATAATGTGTACGGAAGAATTTTCGGATCCACCTTGCATAGTTTCGATAATTTCCTCTTTCTATAATCACACTTTTGATTATTTGTTCCGTCCTTTTATCACTATTAATCAGCCCTCATCTTTCTAATCCTGTCCACCATCCATTATACATGTTGAGTAGTGTACTGCCTCTATATTAAATCTAACTAAAAGCCTATAAATCGTATGCTTGTACTCATTTTATAATTTTACGGAAGACAGTCTCTCATATGCTTAGTGGATATTAACCATCGTATCATTGAACATTAGATTTGATTGGTTAATATAAAATTTAGGCAGTCACACACGCTTATTTCTGGTTTGTATGCATTGAAGTTCAGTTTCACTAATATTACACTTTATCAAGTTTTCGCTCACTTCTTTCACTTTTTATTCAATACAGCCTTGTTGGTATTTGGTGGCACACAACATTTAGCACATTATAGAATGTGAAGACGTGAATGTGTTACCGCATATTCATCGGAGTCAGACATAGCACGCAACGATCCTTATCATGTTTATTAGTCTCTCTCTGACTGTCTCAGCATTATTTGATCACCTTTTATGCCTCGGCTGCTCACTGTCTACCATCTTGAGTCCTAATCACACCTTATCGGTATAATGTTGTTGTTCTGTAGTGAGGCCGTACCCTTTTTTCTGCTTGTTTTGATATGGTTTTAAAATCTTAGTGTCATCTAGTACTTTTCTGACGCGCTTACACGAAACACGTTACTGTTATTTTGACATGTGTGTTTCTGAAAAAAGTGCTATGAATCTGAACTGTCAAGATGTGCACCGCAAAACTTCAAGTCATATTAAACCAACACTCAAGATGAATTCTTAAACATTTTCAAAATTACTTGAAATCAAGCTCAGTGTCCATTCATACAGCTTAGTCAACGTTGTGCAGAATATGCCTCATGGAAACTGGGTAAAACATCAGTGAGCACTACTCCATGTTCCATTGTGTCGTTGGTCATTGGACGTAACCAAGAGAGTCAGTCTGTAAAAATAATCTCCGTGATAGTCATCACACTCATCCTTGGCTCATGAGAGATACTAAAATAGTCCGAAGTAATATTCTGAACTCCAGGAACAATAAAATGTGAGTACAGCTACTATCAAGTCATCAGCCGATGAACAACAAACTAACCAGTTTATACACATTTACACACATCGCACTTCTTGCCCTTTCCTCGACAACCGCTCTTCTTCTTATCGTATCAAAACTTAGACACATTTAATCCATTTTGCCCACTTTCTAGTATTACTGAATCCTATCAGCAAATCACAATGACTATTTCACGCTGATTGTGCTTATTCGAAAGGTTGTATTTGATGAGAAAAGATTCCCGGAAATGTCTAATTGAAAAGAATACTGTCTGATCACATATTTTTGCTTCCTGTGTGCTCATTCGATTTCCACTGCTTTCCAGAGGAAGGTGTGATCGTTTGTTTGAAAAGAGAAGAAGCTCTGGATAGACTAAGCAAAATCATTTTATTATTAAATTATACTAAAACTAACTAATTATTAACGTTTCAATAAATAAAAATAAACAGTGCCAGTTACTCCACACTGCATGCTGTCCGAAGACCAATTCAATTTAGTGCACTTGGGTGCGACCTCTTAAGCAAAAGAAAAAATGTCGAGAAAACATGTTATTTTGATATTAATTCACTAAAAGGGAATATAGTCAGTATACGTGTGAGTGTTCGACTTTGCATGACCCTTTGAAAGTCAGTGAGGCAGTTTTGTTTTAAGTAGATGAGAGTTCAGACGTAAGTTAACTACTGCATGTAAGCAGCTGGATATGATTAAATCGACTACACGTGATACTGTCAATCTGTTCTTACCCGTATTTTCTGCAAAATATCTTCCAAAATTGATTTCAGACCTGAATAACAAGAACAGTTGTGTTGTTGGTGCAATGAGGTTTGAAATGAAAGTAAATCTGAGAAGGTATACAGATGACAAAGTGAACTGGTGGTTATTAAACTGGAAGCTGAATCACTCATTGTATCTATTCGCTTTTGAATAAATGAAATCAAGAATTCAGTACATTGAAGTTAACAGGAACTTCGCTATACTCACTGGTATTTTTTATGTAGGCTGATTGCCCAGCATGCTTTTTAGATATCAGTTCAATTAAACGTTCAACTCCTGGAGAAGTGAGAGGGAGAGAATCAAAACAGATATACGTTAGGTTGAACGGAAGTGGTGCAGTGAAATCATGTGATAAGGAAGTTTAGAAGTGTTGAATAACAACAGAGGAGTGTCAGCTTCGCTCCTTTGAATTTTCTAGCATACTTGGCATTCTGCAGGAATGTAAGATTTTTGTTGAACATTCACAATGTAAAGTAGGTTGTATGAGCATAATCGAGATTGGTCGTCAGTGTGAATATGTTGACTCGTCAGCGGGCAAATACTAGAGACGTTGTAATGATGAATTTCTGTCTTTTCTTACTGTTCTCTATGATGAAATATATATATACATATGTACACAAAACTAATTGATATGTGAAAGGATTTATGACATTTTTATAGAGTATAAGTGTATTTATTTACGTGCTTGTGAGAAAGGAGAAATTTGTGGTTGTCGGCATCATACAAGAATCGAGAAAGGCATCTACACAAGTGAATTTATTTTTGTAAATTTGAAAGAAATCAAGAGATTCCTGTGACAAGTGTTGGTTTATTTTTCTCTTGTAGTTGTGTTCATCTGTGACATGAACATTTTAATCGAGAAGATTTCGATATCGTTCTAGACAGCATATTCAGTACTTATAAATTTCGTGAAGAATAACTTACTCGCATCTATAAGTGATTATTGAATCAGAAATAAAGGAAGTCTGTTTTCATGAATGAGACTACTCAATGAAACTATGTGAGTAATATGAATATGAATAATAACATTACACTAATATATACATGACAAGGAATGACATTGAGATACCTTGAATTTGAACCGGAGATAGAAAGGCATTGCAACCTTTATTTCTTGGACCGAATTGCGTAGCTATTCATTGTACACGAGGAATAAATATGTCAATGCGGATATAGTTAGTGACGGAAATATATAAATATATCTACAGTAATGTCCATTAATTTTATTAGTATTTTGCAATATGAACTAACCATGCACGAGTTCTAAAATTTGTAATCACCATGAGGCAAAGAAATAAAAAAAGGATTTTTTTGAAAATCTCATTATCTTCTGTATCGGGTATTTAAATGATTATAGAACTTATCAGGATGGTGTAGTAGAATGGAGAAATGTTAACTCGATGGGTCGATTGAATATTGATGAAGTTAGAACGATAGGTCACCTGAAAAATACTGACCACTCGAATGATGACAACATTTTCAGCTGTCCAACTAGCTGCCTGGTCATGATGAACTAAGAGTGAGGTGCAGGTAGTTAATTGTCGTAGAAACTATTTGAGGAAAGCGGATTGATGAGGCCGTAAATCTGATCTGTGGAGGTAACAGAAACACTGATATTCCTTAGGAGATAAGCTACTCGCCTATGATATTAGCTAGCGATTTAGAAGAAGTTGGATTTCATGAGCTATCGGATCACTTCCCAGAGGCTGAATGATCTACGAGGCCGCCTTGCAACCAGAAGGTGCTGACTTGAAACCACAGTGAGTGTGTACTGCTGAAGACTTTGAAATTTTCAGTTCAATGATCCCAGGTGTTGCGATGTTTCTCAAACTGATGTCAACTCGTGGCTAAATATGTAAACTATCTAAAAAAGCCTCAATAATGATAGTGATAATGTCAAGTAGCAAGTGTTGTGTAGAAGGCATGCAGACAGACAGGAAAAGTATATATTCTCATAGAGAAGTTTCATAATTACTTTTACACATATTGAGAAGCAGCTGGTTCCGAGATATTTCTTCGTCAAAATTCACTGGAAAACTTCCTGAAGAAAATGTCAAAATGAATAGAGGTACACTTTTATATGCCTCTCTGTGATTGGAAATTGCGTCATTCAGTTCTGCAGTCAAAGACATTATCACTGAGCCATTTGGGCTCGTGATATATCTCCTGCATGACTGTATTCGACACAAGGTAGTAACAACAAGTGCCAAAAGCACGAAACCTTTAAACACCTAATAACTACAATTCACGGTGCACCATGATGTCAATTTACTTAGATTAGTGGTCACACTGCAAAAATTAACCGATAAAATCCAATTTGATGAATCTCTTGAATCCATTAGCTGAACGACAACCCTATGTACATGCACTTAAAAGGGAGTGTGATCACTGGCACTTTCAACTGGAGTTAAAATATTCTCTGAAATATTGAGATAATCAATATGTGTAAAGAAATTATACCGTATTCCGCTTTCAATCCTTTCATGCTTTTTATTATATCTATTGAATTTCATATGCAAGAAATTCAGAATATCTATGTTAGCTTGATCAGAATAATAAAAAACGCAGAAAAGGCAAATAAACAGAGACAAAATAAACTAACATGATAATCTCGGAATAGGTGGTTGCAGAAACAATCAACCTAAACTTAAATGAATTCACTAATTGCCAACATCGAATGCAAGATTATTCTCGTTCCAAATTCATCCTACACAACTTAAAGCCATATGTGAACTGTTATCATGAGACTCATCTGAAAGTCAACAGCGACTGTCTGTACTTGGTGAGATTCGCAATCGACTACTGGTTCTTACTCATAGTGCAAATGTGTGATCTCTAGCTGAACCTTTAAAATGTTCATCTATATCCGTCGTCTTCGTGTGCTAGCCAAGACAACAACAATGTCCCTCGATGGTCTATACAGGATTCCATTTACCTGATGACATATTCTGATGAACATTAGTGAACAAAATATATTTAAATTTCACAGACCTTTGTAAACGTTTGGTAAACTGTGGGAAGCAGCGTAACTTTCCTCGCACCTTTTAACTGAAAAAGCGATTAGTTCTCCTTAGAAAGTATGTCAATTTACCTACAGCTGTCGAATCGCTTCTTGTTCTTGATTAACTCTCTTACTATTTTTCCTAAAGGGGAGAAAAGTAGGTGAAAATTAGTTATATGTATGTGAGGCCAGAACGATATTCGAAAAGTGAACTAAACAGCTTCATATACCCATTCAATATCACATTCATCTTCATCGAATAAACCATGAACCGATACTTCGACAAAATATTCTCTGAATAAACTAGTTGAATGCAAGTAGACAAGTGTCCCAATTTCAGTAAAGTGGAATTAACGCAATAATCAAGACAAATTTCAGTGACTTTAGAAATTCACCAACAAACTAGTTCCTTTGTAATGTAAATTTGGTTGACACTGACTGGCAGTGGTGTCTTGAATGTGCACATCGTTCTATTTAGGACTAGTCAGCAGGATATGCGCACATTTCCAGTGAGTGATGGTGTTTCCACTGACGTTCGAAGCTTGTATTCATCCTCTCAAGTGACAAAGTGTCTCAGTAGGAAAATCATCAGAAGACAAGTGAAGTTGCTTTAGACATTGACTTAAATCCAGTATGCTACTGAAATGAATAAGACATGAGTGCATCTCTTATGTTATTCAATTCAACTGTTTTCTTACCACCTAGTACTGGATAACTAACACTGTTGATAGCTCGATTTTCATTTTGTCATTCAATCAAAAAATCCAAAATTTGGAAGAGAATACATATATTACATTGGAAAATGTAAATTAAGACATATCCATCTCACCTTGTGCCTTTATATCTGATTTACATCGACTATCTTCAGCTTTATTTAGGTGAATCGCAACTATAAGACGGTTTGAAGTGGAAAAATGAATTTAGAATTGATAAAATTCCCAATAAACTAAAAAATTTCATGTCGTAACTCAGTGTATATTTCAAGGGTATGTATCTCGTTTGTTGTTTACTTAGTAGAGAAGTCGATCCTGGTTGAAGTGTAATTGCAATTTTGAAGAATAGATTGAGTAATTTGTAATTACAACGTCGAATGTTGATTTTCCCGTATTCATCGTTTCTTAAACAATTTCCTGACTACTCGATCTTTCTCAGGTTCAGCATAACTGATTATTATCTATCTGTCTGTAATGGATTACAACGATAACGGTGTTTTTATACCGAACAAGAAGGTGGTCCATGACATTCATGGATTCAGGCTAAGAAAAGTGAGGATTTTGGACCTCAGTAGCCTAATGAACAGTAGTCAAATGTTGACGCTCGGCACCACATTAATTATACTAACTGATAATTCCAATGAAGCATGAATTCCATACCGAGGTTTTAAACAATCTCTCAGTGTAGAATTTATAGTATCCCTTTGGGTTCTGAGGGAAACACATAGCTTCAGCAACAGATCTCCATTTCGACAAGTTACCTGAAGTCCTCTCTAAGTAGTTTTTTTAAATTCTTAAAATGCAGAAAGTCTAAAGTGATCGTATTGTGTTGAACTACTTCTCACGGGATTTCAGCACATGCTGATGTACTCTATTTTATGCATCCTATCTGTGGAGTGTATTGTAAAAACGTGCTGAAAAACCGACAAACCAACAAACAGATATTCAAATTACAGATAGTAGCGTTGATATAAAATGTCGTGAGACTTACTTTCATAATTCTTGATCATTTTTTCCACCTTACCTATTTGACTCCTCAGGAATGTAACATCTTGAAGTAAACAATAAAGGAAATTTAATTTAGGTGGATACACTCTCATTTTCGCCATTCTGATATTGACAAATACAGAAATGGCCTTATGGATAGCTGGGAACATATGGCACTTAATACGTTTAATCCTACTCCAAGAATATGGTGGAGATATGTGGATGACACTTTCACAGTGTTAAAAACAGAACATATCTCTAGCTTCTTGACACATATAAACTCACTAGTGGAGGGAACAAAATTCACATTTGAAGCCGAAAATGAGCAAGGAGAATTAGCTATGGTGTTAGATTGTAAAATAAAACGAATAGAAGAAGGCAAACTACATACCAGTGTTAATAGAAAACCAACGCATTCTGCTAATAGATATTTAGACTTTAATTCATCTCATCCTTTAACTGTTAAGGCAGGCTTAGTTGAGTGTCTAACAAACCAAGCAGTAGCACTAAGTAGCACAAAAAAAGACCTAAATGATGAAATAAAACAGATAGAAGAAGCATTGGTGTTGAATAACTATCCTGTAAAATTCATTAGGAAGATTAAAAAGGCCAAAAGAAAAATAAAAATAATTGTGAAACTAGTAATAATAACATAAATAAGAGAGAATATAAGTCATCTACTGTTATACCATATAAAGAGGGGACATCTGAGACCCTACGTAGGATTCTCAATAAAGCAGGAATTAAGGTGGCATTTAAACCTACAAACTCACTCAGGGACAAGCTCTGTAGGTTAAAGGACCCAGTGGACCCAATTAGACAAAATAATATAATTTACAAAATACCCTGCAATGACTGTGAGTTAGGTCAACTACATAGGTCAAACTAGTAGGTCAGGGGTAGTCAGATTGTCAGAACATAAGAATTTAGCTAAGGTGAGAATGGTTGACCCAGAGAAGATAAGTAATTTAGAAAAAAGCTCAGCAACTGCAATGCATGCATTAACACACAACCACACAATAGCATGGTGGAGAGGGTTACAATTCTAAAAAGTAATCTAGGTAGGTGGAGAGAGAGGTTGATTACTGAATCCTTGTTCATCTAATCTACACCCAACACATGCAATAGGAATGATTCATTACTCATACCCGAAATATGGAAAATATTACTACCAATCAAATCAAGTGAAAAACAATGGAACTAGGAAGTTGTGTGAGTACCTTGATATGATTATGAGCAGTAATAAATTGTGCTCGAAACGTCGTCAGTAAACATTACTGTATAACACTGTGAGAATTTATCAAAATAAAATTTACCCATAATGGAATTACATAAAAGGCCTAAAGTTCCATCTCTGTGAGATGTGAATATGTAATTTCGAAGAGGAAGAGGTACACATAGAACAGATTCTGATGAATGCATCTCAGGTGTACATATTACGTTTCATTGATTGTGAAATTGCTTCAACCATTACCAATTCTACCTTCATATGATTCAGTCAGTTATCACAGTGAAAATAATGGTAATGATTCGAAGGTTTGACAAATGCAGGTATCTAGTTACATTTCACCAGCGTATATAATGGTCAAGGCAGATAATGAACAGAGAAATGACTTACTTGCTGCTTCGCATATACACAGAAAGAAAGCAGTTACAAGTAGGCAAGTAAACGTGGATGCGAACTCCATGGTTATTCTGCATCTCTTCATAAACGGTTGTATTTATTTTAGAATTTCCAAGAGTAAAGCTTGGCTTTACTTATATGGCATTGGTAAATTACTACAGATAGAATAAATTTCTGATGTTATGGCGTGTTTTCAACAGTGCCGCCTACTTTCTATCAAATTTCGGTTATCAGCATCTGACTGGCTGATACCCCTTGGCTATTGGAATTTATCACCGAGGTCACTCATAAACATTAACCCACGCATATACACGTTAACAAAAGATTATAAGTATTTTTTTCTAATTACAATATTAAATACCTTAGAGTGCACTGGTCGGAATTCACGCCTTCAAAGTAAGTGAGAAATGAAACGAATTATTTCATCATCATACACCTTTACAACATACGATGTTAACAATAGAGTGGAATATCGGATGGTGTCTCATTGATTTTCTACATTGTTTCTGAAAATATTATTAAGGCCATCCTCTCTGGAAATTTCATCATTCCTTAACACATTGAAATAAAATTATTTTAACTAAAATACAACGTCGGCTGATTTGTCTTGTCTGAATTTTATCTGAAATTAGAATTCACACAATGACAGCTTCATTGATAATTTCAAGGTTTCAAAGAACCGAAGTAATGAATGCGCGATATGTGAGCTGTAATGTGAAACATTATTATGTCGCAACACTACACCATTTTGTAAGACGCTTCTTGTTATTTTTTACAGCTTGATTCCACACCGTACAAGTGTGGAATTTTCAACATGGAATCGGTAGCCCAAATTTCAGGCCGACCATAATCGGTGTGCGCCGGCAGATGATCGGACCCCGGACCATGTGCATGGTCGGCGAGAGTCCTAACCACTGTGCCACAGACGCACATAGCTCATAGCTTGGACTACATAATCAGTGACAGATGGGTACTTGATGACTTCTACAGTTCTACAGAAACCAGTAGTGTGATGCAAACTGGTCAGTATGATTTACTTTGGAATCAGAGTAATCGAAATCCAAGTGCAGATATCAGGATCGTCAGAAATTGATCTTCAGAAGTATGAAGACGATACACTTGTCAGATTCTGGTTGTGCCGTTTATATGCCTCACAAAATGAACCTTATTCAGTGCACACTTATGTGACACACTGCCTGAATCACAACTACTTATAACTATACCCAAATCAAAAAGTGTCACTTATTTAAACGTGTGTCGTAGTGAGTGACATACTAAAATATACTAAAATATTAGAATTATTTGGGGAGACGATTTCATGAAGTGTCTGGTTAGTTTTGCATGAACAAAGAACTCTGAGGATGTGCGTGTTACCAGGACCCAGGAGGATCGTAAAATGGTGTACGACACTCTTCAGTTGCGTACTTTTTGAAACGAAAATTTATGGTTGAAATTGTCACCCTCGGAATTTTGTGCATTGTATATCATCCACTAATTCGCAAATTAGGAATTTGATTTGTGACGTCATTGGTTCGCCTAAGCGGCCAACCAGAAATCTGGAGTTTTGAAGGGATTCGGTTGTCTGAACTGAGTCGAACCGGGTACACTGCTAATGAGTTCGGCCCCAAATGAGTGAAACAGCCATCTGATGTTTAGATCACCTCAATTCTGCTACCAAGCCCTAGTGGTTGTTGTGAGTGGTGGTGTCCAGGTATTCATCTCAGTCAATCAGTGGCACATAGTCTCTTGGGACGTGAAAGTGTGACCTTTGACACAATCCGTAGATGAATACACTTTCCAGTGTTCAGAATGTTCGAGAAGAACGAGTATTCACAATGTTACATTGAATAATTGACCAAATTTTAGTAGCCGTTATATCTCAGTCAAAAATGCCCGTATGCATGAAAATATTTATCTGCTATTCTTCGGCAGATAAAAGTGAATTAGGAGCAGTCATCGAACACACAGAAATTTCTTTGATTTCAACTATGGGGTGGGAGTCAGTACTGTCGACATGTAGCTTCGTGGGAAGTGAATGTGATATCACTTTTTGCAAGATTTTCAATGGTATTCCACATATATGAAACTGTGTTAACCGAAAACAATGAAGTGTGGAAATCTGATGGAGAATGGCATATGAGCTTTCTGACTATTCGCTACCACGTTCGTTGAAAGGATCCTAAATTGAAGTCGACTAAATTTCTATGCCTAGATCAGTGATGCTAGGAACAACAATACACACAGGTGAAGGGCAGGATACACGCATTTATCATCAATACGTTCTATTGGACAATGAGTAAAGCAGTCTATGCGTGTCGACTTATTGAAGGGTTTCAGGGTCTTTTGAAAAGTAGGATAACGATGAAAGACACACCATGTAGAGATGTCGCTTACGATCATATGGACCTATCATAGCTATTGAAATTGATAGATCGACAGCCTGAAATGTCGAAAATTGTTCTCTTGTTTTACGGATATAGTCCACTTCTGATGAAAGCCGGTATATTTGACCTTGTTTGTAAACCTGATGCAAAAGTATGAGTGGTTGATGTTTCCCAAGACATGAAGACCTATTTAAAGTGAGTTTTGTGAGCAGAGGTGATGCATGGAAATTTGGAGCAAATGAGCCGGACAGATACTGTAGTTTGATTCTCGCAAATAATCCCAGTCAACCAGCAAGCAACGAGAGTATTGAAATATACCGTCGTCAGTTTCGTGACTCCTGTTGAGCATACAAAACTACATCGCAAAGCAGATGAAAATGACGATACTCTCACTTGGCCGACTGTAGTCTACTGCAAAATCTATACGCTCCATGATGAAGCTGTTGACAGATTAGTTTGACGTGACAAGCTTCATTTGCATCCTACTCTCTTCGAATTTCGCTGACATACTGGCACTCGTTCAGCAGACTAGAACACGACACCAAAAGGTCACAGGCAGAAATTAGAGAATCTGAGTGACTAACTAACTGACCTATGCGAAAATAACACCTTGGGGTACTATGATAGTCAAAATGCAGGGGATGTATTTGCAAAGCATCAAGTGCAATCAGTGTAAAACGAACCACATTGTTCTTAGCCGAAACGTTTTGCATCAGGATGGCAATGTGGCGCCTAGCTTCGTGTGAAATTTATGCCGATTCAAATACCACGGATGCTGGTGAAGCAACACCACTGGTCACAGGTGCTTAGCGGAAGCAGAGAAACCAGCCGAAATCTAGAAACCAAATGTGTTGACATTCCATGCCTAAATCTAGAAAAATGATGGCAGTCTAAAAATTAAGTGCAGGAGACGGAGGAAACACCTCATTCATCAGGCAGAAGATTAGCGCACATCCCAAGAGATATACAGCGGAAAGTTCACTCACGCGATATAAGACAAGACAGGAGCGAGACAAGGCGACGACCTCCCAAACAGTTAAGGACAGGATTAAATCGCACATAAAGAATCAGGAAACATGAATATATTGGAAAAACAGACGACAGCATGAATATAAAATAAATCATCACATTAAAATACACATAGAGCGGAATTTCAAACCAAGCCCGTACGAACAATGACATCGAAGCCAGCCAAGATATGGAAAGCAAGAAAGGCGTTCACTACTCTGAATTCAGTGAGGAGACCAGCGACGATCAGCACAAGCCATAAGATGCGAATTGAATTCAAACCTGAAATAGATGGCTCTGGACTGATTCAAAATACAACAATCCTTAGAAACCACCCTAAAGGCTGTATATTTATCACAGGTGATACAAAAGAATCCACAAAACATTAAGAATTACAGATGCTGTTCCATCCTGTGGCAGAGTGCTACAACTCACCAGAAGTGATTCAGCTGAGTGTTGGATGATGTAAACTACAAGAAAGCATCAAGGAATTTTAGCTTATACTTTGTTCAGAAGACTGTCCCCACTATATGTCGCTAAAGAGTGAAGATAAACCATCAGGTTGATTTGTGAAGTGGACAAAGTTGTCTTTATTGTCTCCAATGATTATCAAACATCGAAGGTCTGTGACAAATTCGCACGAATTTGTCCATCAGCCATTTCACAAGATGATGCTGTGTTACAGAAATGAAGTAAACATAGTAACAGTTTAGATTGCATTCATGAATTCCCTTCATCTGATGACTTGAATTTCTTACAAAAAAGTGTACATTTGTCTGCTGAAGTAATCGCGAAATCCTTTTATTGGAACTGTTCATGTGAGAGAGTTTGCAATAGATAGATGGATGGATAGTTAGACACTATAAATTCATTCATATCAAAAATTAAGGTTATTGCCAATAAATCTACGCTGATGTGCTCATTTATTTATATCTAAGCAAAGGCTTAACAGAAACCATATCCCATCATCTATATGACTTCGCTTACAGAGGCCAATAATTATCATGAATTTATTGAAGTGATACCATGTCGGTAGAAGTCAGAATGCATGGACATAGGCAGAAGTGGCTGGATGGTCAACGGGATAGCTTCGTAACTTGAAAGATGCGGTTTGCGTTTTTGGTGAAGTCGTTGTTAAAAATGACTGAAGGCTAGTAAACCAGGAGGACACAGATATCCAGTCTTGCCTTATTTCGAGTGATTCTTTGACTAACGTTCATTCATAACGAATGCAACTTTGAAATGTATCTCATATTGATCCTAAGAAATCTATGAAACTGTGCCAACAATTTTCACATCATATCTTGTTTTCAGCTGCCAGAGCGCCGTGTATGTCTTCCTTTTCATTATAATTTATAACTAGAACTGATCTGTCCTTATTGTCTGTGTGTCTGAAATTCAAATCCGTGTGGTGTTTTTCTATTAATCGATAATTACACAGAATCTGTTAGTTAATTAATGAATTGTTTTGACTACTGTACTCAAAAGAAACACAAAAAAGTGAGTTGAAATCCGTTATCAGCGAACAATAAAAAAGAACAAAAGAACAAACACTAATTGGAATCAAATTCTTTTACCAAGTAACTTGAATATTATGATAAGAAAGTTGATTAGATGTTGGTCACATAGTAGTCTCGCAGACTATTGATTCTGCGACGAAAACTATAATAAGTGTAATAAGTATTTCTCCTCCATGTATTGTCCACCTCTTCAATGTATATACTGTATCCGAAGAGTTTTATTCTGAATGTAATCGATTTCAAATACGGTTGTCCTCCCTGCTTACGTGAGTGTGGGGTGTTATGGTGCTGCCTACCACGAGTGATATACTTTGTGGAGTGAGATGATGGATATACACGGGACGCTGAAGTGCCTCGAAGATTCTGGCAGAAGACGCGGTAGAAACATAACTCACTTGGATGGAGAGAAGACAGAGTTGATGAAGATATTCAACCAACTACAAAAGACACCAGTCACCACCAACAGGAGACATGTAGAGGAAATGGTCTTTTTTCAGTTACCTAAGCAGAATCGTTTCAACTTCATTTTTGACGAATATTGACTTGAATATTGGGATGGGGACATCAACGTAGACTTTCACTCCTCTAAAAATTTGTCTTGATATCAGCAGCGCTAATTTTGAACAAATTGAATTGAAACCTAGAATGGTTGGTGTTGAATTACACTGAAGGACAACGGCTTTAGGAATCGACTTTAAAGACTCTATTCGTCAGTGTTGATGCCAGAGAATCTCCATCACTATTTCAGGAATAACTGTGATATTGTCCAAGCAAATGTTGATGTGCTCTCTGAGTTCTCAACTTTGAGCAACCCACGACTGCTTATGGAAGTTTCTTCATTTACAATTCAGTGATCATAGTATCAAAAACTATCACTTAACTTTACGTAAAGAAGCTTATTAGTCTTTATTTCAACCTGGTAAATATGAATGCTTGTTAAGTTAATGGAGGTATGTTGGCTGAATCTGTGTAAGACTCAGTTTATCTAGGTGAGTACATCAATAAAGATTCGTCGTGTTACTGATGACGTTTTTTCACTACTACTACTACTACTGCAGCGTATGATGCTGACGAGATTATAAGTAGTACACAGATACTGATGTAAGTAAATATTTATTTATTTATTTATATTATCTGAAAGCATATCAGTTAGTGCAGAGGTGGATTTAATGGCGAAGAGAAGAAGTGAACACATCACTCTTGGACGTCCAAATAGTGATTTGTAGAAACAAGCCCGGAAATTCTAGGAGGATGGGGAGTAGGGTTGGAGACCCTACTACCGGGAAATCAGCTCAGGCACTACAGAAACTTCGCATAGCAGGAAAAATATGGAAAAATTGTCTTCACTCCAATCGTATGTATATTGACTGTGAGGTTTTTAATAGAACTTAATTCCTTTTGTCATAGTATATGTACGGCTGCACGGCTGCTTGAAAATGAAATTGTTTAGTCCATCTAAGCAACAAATGCGTATATTTAGTCAGTGTTCGTTTGATGGAAGAGAGTGATGGTAACCTCTATGAATATACTTCACAAGACTTCTTTATTCTCATCAACTGTAGCTGTAATATTATTCTTCAGAAATGTGATCACTATTTGACAGCGTACTTCTAGAATCTGTCATTCATCTACCGGAAACAGCGACATTGTTTAGATCCAGGTGTTGCTTTGAATGGACTTGAGTGATTTCATATTTTATGGTGAATGAATCTCACTTAAAGAACGATTGAAAATTATGGACTACTGAACAGCCATTTTGTCCTTGTCTTGGACTGTTCGTCAGTAATCACATTTCAGGACCTTCAGGTAGCAAGACGGATTCGTTGAAAATTCAGCCACTGGGATGAAATCCAATGAGCAGTGGATTGTTACTTGTACACGCTCAACCTTATCTCTTTTTCGATCGAACTATTGTCTTATAGACTACCCGGGTTTTAATAATCGAACCCAAACCTATCACGTGATTCGCAATCATTGCACTAATGAATCATCAACGCGCCTGGTATACGGCGTCTGAAAACCATAATGTGATTCAGCGTTATCTTGCATTTGCAATGTGTCATTAACAGGACGGTCAGCTCCAGTTTGTAGATGTTAACATCAAAGAAGGGCACTGCTAAAACATACGTCTATTGAAAGGAGACTTGGACTGTTCATTGTTTAAATTAGCACAGCATTTACCCATTCGATTACAAATGCAGCCCAGTCAAGACACTATCCAGTAGAGCTGGGGCGTCATGTTAGGAAAATAATATTGAAGAAGAACTCAGGATTATGTGAAAGAACCTTTCGGAGAATGGAAATCTCCAGTATTGCATATTCAAAGTGAAAGTGAAACATTACCTGGATCGAAACATGAATATGGTGGAAAGAAACTAGCTTCAGTCTGTCTAGCGTACAAAGAGTATGAATCAAGGAAAGAATCAAGACCAATTCTGATTTACAACATGGTCTACTAGTCAAATCACTCAAAAGGAGACAAGTAACCTGCTCTTGTCAACTACAACTACATTTGCCAATTCGCTCACAACGGCGGCAGCATTTAAACTGCGAGGGCTGTCAGGTAATAGTCTACCACAAATTCTCAGCATGTCCCTAGAAGTGTCCGCATGAAAGGCAGGTAACTATTCTGAAATGAAATTACCAGACACCAGTCTAACACGAGACGTATACTGGAAATCAGTCAGGCTTCCGAAATAATCAATATAAAATGAAAACCCTGGTTGCTTAGTTCCACAATAGTCACTGCTATCGGAAAATTACGATCCAAACTGTCTATGCAGGAAGATACCATGATTAGTTACTCACCACGCTGAAATCTGTATGCGCTTCACCCGTGTGCTTCTCTGTTTGGTTCTTCAGCATTGCATTCAACTTGATTGTGATTTTTACTGAAGGATTTCAATCCATGTCAGTAGAAAGTTTGAGCATTGTGGATTAGATCCAATAAAGTATAATTTTATTTCAATAGTTTACACACAATGAAAGTTTTGTTATTGGTAATATTTCGAGCAAATCTAATCAAAAATAAAATAAATCAACTGAAAGATCCCATAAAAATGATGGATAAAAACAACTTGATTTACAAAATATCTTGTGCTGACTGTCCGACTAAATATGTGGGGCAAACATCCAGATCACTCAAAATAAGAGTGAATGAACATAAACGCCTAACCAAAGGTCAACCAACAGGGACACAAGCCTACAAAAATCTTGAAAAAAATTCATCGATAGCTGCACATGCATGGGACAAAAACCACAATATCGATTGGGACAATGTGTGTATTCTAAAAACTAACATGAACAAATGGAAAGAAAGACTTATAACAGAATTGATATTCATTAAAGTCACACCGGATACATGTAACCATGGTGACTCAGTACAACTATCAACATCTTGGAATATAATTCTGAATACAAAAAGCCATGAATGAGCAAAAATAATGAACTATGTATATGAGTACAAATCATATATGTGTGAATAAAACAATTCCCACAGTGGTGTGAACACGGGCAGTAATTTTGCTCGAAATATTACCAATAACAAAACTTATCATTGTGTGTAAACTATTGAAATATATAGTTATACTTTATTTGATTTCAATCCATTTTGACGCTTCCAAATCTACTTAGTTGTTTATGTCATAATTTTAATATTACTGTTCACTCCCACACCCTTCGAATTTCCGCCATATGATGTATAAATTCACTCCATCGTTCTATCCTCAGTGAATCCTTGTTTCTAAGCACAATCTGATCTTTGCTTAGACCACCTCATCTCACTGTACTATAAACAGTTAACCTTTTAACAATGACCAGTTTGCCTACTTACATCATATCTTGTAATTATGTTGCTCATAGTTTCTATTCATAAGGAGACATCACTGTGGAAGCAGTATGTTCAAAACAAGTTTGTAAATTCCGTTTACGATATATGCAGTTGAAAAGAATCCATCGAATGAAAAGAGCTCGTAGTATCCTGCAAATATGCTGTTTCCTTCAATGTTCAAATCAATCAAAGAAGTTGGATATATGCAAGGTTTATCGAACTTAATATCAAGAAAGAACACGCCCCCAGACAAATTACAGTGCCAAAGAAGAAACTGTTTATGAGTCTGGCATTCAAAGGTGACACCATTTCGGAATTGTTTAAAAATCGTTTATCTAAATGTATTAAACGTACTTTTCCTGCAGCTGATTTACAACTTGTTTTTACCAGCCGAAATATGATTAGACAATGCGTCAAGGATAGATTACCGCTTTTG
This sequence comes from Trichobilharzia szidati, assembly GCA_944472155.2. Taxonomy (NCBI): domain Eukaryota; kingdom Metazoa; phylum Platyhelminthes; class Trematoda; order Strigeidida; family Schistosomatidae; genus Trichobilharzia; species Trichobilharzia szidati. The sequence continues at coordinate 132,698,583 of OX235272.1, read as the reverse complement.
TCCACATCCATGTGTATTTACTCTTTTACCTGCTCTTGTGGAGCGGTTTATATTGGACGTTGTAAGCGTAATCTCCGAAAACGTGTAGCTGAACACTATCCAGTCTGGTTAATGAAAGACGAACGTAGAACCGCGAAGTCGTCTATTTGTAATCACCTGTTAGAGTCAGGTCATTCAGCCCCACGTGATTCTTCTTTCAAACTTATCTACATGGCAAAATCGAATCGATCCAAAAGTTTACGTTTTCTTCACTTATGCATAGCCGAAGCTTTAGCTATACATGAACAGAAACCTAAATTATGTGTTCAAAAACGTTTTGTCAACCCCCTTTCTTTACCTTGGTCATAGTAATGTTCCTTCTAGTTTTTATTTTACCACTTGAATTCTTTCCACTTCACTTCACATCTTCATTCTTATCGTAATCGTACTCCTAATTTTAAAATTTTTAGATAACGCTTGACATTTAAACAAAAATAGTTTTGATATCAGTTCACTTGTAAAACAATCTTTAATAGTTTTGTAATTTATCCACTTCAGCTCTACCCCTTATAGCATTTTAATTATCGTTATTCTTATCACATATATATGTGTATATTGACTGAGCAATTATTTAGTGCCACTTAATGACCTTTTCTGTAATATCAATACGACTGTACAGCTTGAAAATGAAGTCGTTGAAAAGAAATTTCTTCGCTGAACAAAAAAATCTATGTTTTTACTTATGAATAAATGGGTATTTTTCGCAATTCAGTTATGTCAATTAATGGGTAATAGCCAGGTGTTCACTATACTAATGACAACGGTAAATTCATGCGAGTACTTTCATATTCTAGGCAGTCAGTCACTGTAAATGTGTGAGTAGAATCACATATTATTATTCGATGGAGCAGAGGGAAAATAAGGATTGTCTCGTAGAGGTTAGATAACAGGGAGTCTTGTAATCAATGAGACTGGAGTTGAAATATGCTTCCACAATGCAGGATAAGAGTAATGATGTGAGGGAAGTGAGAAGTAGAATTCGAAATAATATTTTCAGATATGTGATGTCTTGAGGACAGAAATTTTATCGTAAGCTAGAGACAGGGGTGAAGGCTTTGGAAGCATGAATGTCTGGATAAACATTTCTAGAGACGAAGACTGGCTTGAAAGATTCTGACAACAGTCAGCTCAGATGTGCTTAATAATCGAAGGTCTGTATACAAGCGGAACATTTGTTGATCTTGTGTTCGTTATTAGATACGATCAACGTACGACTAGTCAAGAGGATGACATTGTATATAATATATAACTTGATCTCGATGTCAGTATTTCCGTGTATATTTAAATTTCAAAGTTCATCTCCTGTGAGATATCACAGTGACGAGGTCCTTCTCCTAGTCTGTGAAAACCAATTTCAGTATTGATTCACTCAACGGATATTTGTGCCAGTTTGAATTAAGCGGTATCTTAGATTTATTTCTTAATCTATTTCTCTGAAAGAGTTTAAGATCCTTTATCGATTGGGTTGAGTTTCCTCAGAAGGATCGTTAGGCCGATGCTCACACTTACCTCTGTTTCCGTGCTCTTGCAACCAACATCAGTCATGGATCCTGAAACAATGTTTCAAGTTATGCATATCAACATGTTCATATATCCTCAGAGGTGAGCCTACCTCGTCACATACACAAAACATTCAGTAACTGGATTCATGAACAAATCGCCTCATATCTATTCATACAGCAGAAAACATCACATTATAGTGTCATATTGGGAAGGATTGTGTATTTGTACCAAAATTTTCAAGGTTTAGTCTCGACAGAGTGTCACTCATCTTGACTTACTGCTCTCTTCAAACCCTGACATCTTCTCATTCTCAGCTTCTAACCACGGTTATCTGCAGTATTCTGCGTCGTCACAAAAATAACTGATCATGCAGATCATGTATCTATTCAAGTAGATAATACGTTGGTGAGAATGACACTGCTTACTTCAGTAGTCTGTGTATGTGTGATGCTGTCCAACAGACTGCCGAATATCACTTGTCTGGAATCCTCATTATCTGAAGTGAAAATAGATGTCGATGGGTAACACGATGTAGTGGGAATCTCATATGTGGCCACTTAATGCCTTATGTTCCTTGAAGTGTTTTCTGGGGAATTTAAATGACGAGTGAAGAATTAAGGATTGTCTCAGGAACACTGTATGTTGTATTCATTATACAGACAGATAGTCTAGGGAATTCTGGTACTATATGGACGGTGTTTAGGTGAGGTTTGGCCATGCAGTAGACATATATTCCGGGTGCTCACGTTCTTATTAATTTGTATCACTTTGTTTATACATCGGTGAGTTGCATACCCACTAGCAGGTGCTTCACTGCACCTTATCGAAATTCTATTTCATACTAGTGTAGTTAATACACAATACAACTACAGGCAGTCGACATGGATGCGGATCTCAAGATCTGAAAGGCAAGATAGACATCCATCAATATGAAATCACTTTGGAAATCTCCTGCCATACGCCTCGGCACAAATCACGAAATTCGGATTTCCACACCAATGTTAAGTCAGTCAGTCAGTTCTTTTACACCATTCAGACACTTGGCGCGCGTATCACGAAAATTATTTCTAACAAGCTACTGCAGAATCTCATCACGTGCTGCCTTCGCTAGATCCATATTGAAGATGAGGTGAACGGATAGAAAGAAATAGCAACAGAAGGCTCTGGGAACGCATCAATCAATATCGTATCGCTCAACAAATATTCTGAAGATAAAAGCAATACAACAGACAAACTCTGAGGAAACTGTGGGGTGACAGTGGCTGACAGGTGTTTGAGTGGGAAATGACGATCTGTGTGTCGCCTCGAAGGTTATACGGAAGAGATTGTGCAGAGTCTGTAAAAGCAAACGATGCAGATTGAGGCAGCAACGGAGCGCGTTCAACTCATTAGCTTGACAAACGCACACACACAACACCTTAGAATTCTACAATAACAACGATCTGTCACATGATTCCCTGGAATAAACAATTTACTAAGTCAGACAGAAGGAATTGTCTCTTATCAATGTGAGGGATTTATACATATGTTTGAATAAGGCATTAAGAAGACACATTCCTCGAGATGATATCATTTCGTAGTTTCTTTACAACCGCTTTACAACTAACGTGGTTAACAATAATAATAAAAGTACATACTAATGACCAATCATATTTAGATTGGTCAAGTGGTCCAGGGTAGGCGAAGATTGAAGTCTATTGATTTTTGTACACACAGTTTGGGCTTTATGTGATTAATCCAAAGTGCTTCCATCACCTTCAATAAGCTTGAATTAGAGTTATGTGAAATAATTGTAAAACAGTCATTAATATTTATTTTGTGACCTGACATTAATAAGTGTTTTGCAATGGATGATGCTGGATTTCTATTCAAATTACTGACATTGGGATTTTCTATATATGATTTAATAGCCATTTTAGAACATGTTCTTTCTGACGACATTGGAACATTCTATTGGTTCTACCTATATAGGTGTCACCGCAGCTGCAGGTGAACTTGTAGATACAGTTTGAAGTAGAATCCACAGAATTTCGTCCTTTAATCGTAGGTAAAGGGATCGAAAATGTTCGGCAAGTGAGAAGAAGAGATGCGGCGTAGAATGTGCGTTTGATGGCTGATCGAAGTCTTTGAGCTGTCAACTGCATAATCTGATCACCCTTGAATGGAAGGTTAATAAAGATAGCTTTCTTTGGTACAGAAGCTGTCTTTTCTAGATGTGGTCTTTCTTTACTGTGACAAGTGGTAAAGTTTTCCGGATAACCATTAGGTAATGAAACTGAATGTATATGTCGAAACTCATCCATCACTGTGTCACTCGTGCATATTTTTCGGGCCCTTGAGAACAAACATTTCACTAGGGAACGTTTATCTAACTGAGTAATTGTCATGAACTTTATTTTATTATTGTTAACCATGTTAGTTGTAAAGCGGTTGTAAAGAAACTACGAAATAATATCATCTCGCGAAATTTTGTCTTCTTAATGGCTTATTCAAATTTATCAAAGGGACTGATTGTTTTAATTATACATATGTGTTTTATTATGCTACACTATTTCTATTTCGCTTTTGAAATCTATCGCAATTAGTTTTCGTGTGTGAAATGAGTAGCAAATGGTTCGTACTGTTTACTTGCATGCGCCTGAATGATGAGAACGAATTTAACTAGGTGTAATATCTTCAGAACTAATTGAGTATCAACATATCGGTGGCATAGCGATTAGGATGCTTGCCAACGATGCACATGGTCCAGGGTTCGATCTCCGGCCACTGGACGCACTCCTTTACCTCGCTAAGCCAGAAATAAAGCTAATAAAGGAGAAAGGTTGGGCATGAGGCTAGCAACCTCCTCTGTAAAAATAAACACTGCTTAAGAAACCTCAAGCCAACTAGCTTGAAGCCCCCTGTGTTCCACTGGGAACGTGAAGGAATAAAAAGGAATTGTAATTGGATTATTCAGGAGGGAATTTCCAAACAATTATTCCGTTAACATGAAAGCTTCTCAATCTGTTCGTATGCATAGATCATGAAGCACATGTATTACTGTGGTAAGCTGATGCGGGGCATAGATTCACGTCATATGCTGTAGACAAATAATGACTTACTTAGAAATTAGGTGAAAACTAAAGTAATAGAATTTTACTGTATTGCATACAGTGACTGTGGATAACGGAACTTCACAATGTAGTTCCATGTAGAACCATGATAAACCCAAAGCTCTAAAATATTTGATGAGGCATTAGGATATTTGTAATGCGCATTCTTGCATTCATGTCGCACAAAAATTAAATGTAAGCAACAATCGCATTGATTAATACACAAATTGTCAGATTTTGGATTTCTTTGAACTTGCTATTTTGACAATGATTATTACACTAATATCAGTAAAACGTTTGAGCATTGTGGATTAGATCAAATAAAGTATAATTATATTTTAATAGTTTACACACAATGATAAGTTTTGTTATTGGTAATATTTCGAGCAAAATTACTGCCCGTGTTCACACCAGTGTTGGAATTGTTTGATTCACACATTTATGATTTGTACTCGTATATATAGTTCATTATTTTTGCTCATTCATATTTTTTTTTTGTATTTGAGTTGTATTCCAAGTTCATTCATGTTTTTGTATCCAGAATTATATTCCAAGTTGTTGATAGTTGTACTGAGTCACGCTTGTTACATGTATCCGGTGTGACTTTAATGAATATCGATTCTGTAATAAGTCTTTCTTTCCATTTGTTCAAGTTAGTTTTTAGAATAAACACATTGTTCCAATCGATATTGTAGTTTTTTTCCTATGCTTGTGCAGCTATCGATGAATATTTTTCAAGATTCTTCTAGGCTTGTGTTCCTCTTGGTTGACCTTTGGTTAGGCGTTTATGTTCATTCACCCTTATTTTGAGTGATCTGGGCGTTTGCCCTACATATTTAGTCGGACAGTCAGCACAAGATATTTTATAAATCAAGTTGTTTTTATCCATGCTTTTTATGGGATCTTTCAGTTGATTTATTTTATTTTTGATTAGATTTGTCGGTTTAAACGTTGTGTGAATGCCGATACTTTTGAGGTTTCTTTGAATTGCCTCTGATGTACCATTTTTATATGGTATTGTGACTGTTTTTTTTGCATTCTTCCATCTTGTTATTCTCCGGTTTTACCCTCTTTTTTTTCTTTTTTATATTATCTTTTATAAATTGTTTTGGGTAGTTGTTTTCGAGTAGCATCTTGAATAGGACGTTTATTTCTTTACACTGGTCCTCTTGCGTTGTTGTAAGTCTGCGTATTCTATCTGCAAGACCTTGTATTAGTCCTCGTTTCACCGTGAGTGGATGAGCTGAGTGATAATCGAGGAATCTTCCAGAGTGTGCGGTTTTTCTATATAGCGTTGTTTTAATCCTGCCATCTGTTATTCTTT